>JAFFST010053364.1:229474-251974 GCA_022414735.1 Noturus placidus
GGTTTTCATCTAGAATGGTCCTGTATTTGGCTCCATCCATCTTCCCATCAATTTTAACCATCTTCCCTGTCCCTGCTGAAGAAAAGCAGGCCCAAACCATGATGCTGCCACCACCATGTTTGACAGTGGGGATGGTGTGTTCAGGGTGATGAGCTGTGTTGCTTTTACGCCAAACATAACGTGTTGCATTGTTGCCAAAAAGTTCGATTTTGGTTTCATCTGACCAGAGCACGTGGAGCTGAAAAGTTCAGTAGACTTCTTGCTTTAAACGAGTGTCTTTGTGTAATGAACAGAATCCGTTGTTTGTTAATAACTGGAATCTGTTCTGGGAGTGTCCTAGGTCGGAGGTCTTCAACAAGGGGTCCACGGAGGTACTGCATGGGGGTCGCGAAAGTTTTGTTACCAGTTTGATATAACACAATTTCATACAATATATAATTAGGGGGTCCGCGCTCCATCTCGCCATCAGTTTGGGGGTCCTTGGCCTGGAAAACGTTGAAGACCCCTGTCCTAGGTTGTTTCGTCCTGATGGCCTGCACCCCAGCAGCCTCGGAGCAGAACTGCTGTCAGACAGCATCTCCAAGACGCTACACACGAAGTGACTACCTACCATAAGTACATCTCCCTGCAATAACATTCATCATAAGCAATGTTCAATTAATAGATCAACACCTGTAGTACATACTATAGAGTCTGTGTCTGTTCCCCGAGCTATACAGATACATAGAAAATGTCAATTACTTTTATTAAACATTAGATCTCTTGCATCTAAGGCTCTTATTGTTAACAAAATCATTACTGATCAGGAATGTAATTTAATGTGTTTAACGGAAACTTGGATTAAACCATACGATTACATAGCATTAAATGAAGCCAGTCGTTCTGGATACAGTTATATACATCAGCCTCGTTCAACTGGTAGTAGAGGAGGTTTTGGTCTCATCCATAGTCGAAATCTAGGCGTCACACAAAAACCTAGTTATAAATTTAATTCTTTTGAAATTATTTATACCTGTATAACTTATGTAGCCACAAAAAAACAAAAAAAAACAACAAAAAAAAAAAAAACAGTGAATTCCTCTAATAATTATTTACAGACCCCCCAGGGCCATATACTGAATTCCTTAGTGAATTTGCAGGCTTAATCTCAAACCTGGTTGTTTCTGTAGATAAAGCATTAATCGTTGGTGATTTTCATATTCATTTTGATAACCCAGAAGACCCTCTGAGAACAGCGGTTGCGTCCGTCTTAGATTCAGTAGGGATTAATCAGTGGTCACACTCTTGACCTCATACTAACATATGGATTGAATATAGAAAATATTGTAATTTTTCCGAAGTCTGAAGTTGTCTCAGATCATTATCTTATCTCGTTCATAAAACATATTGATAATATTTCCACCTCGCCTCGCTACTGCGTAAAACGTACTTTCCCATAAGTTACTGCACCGAGCTTCATCAAAAACCTCACAGAGACATCAATTAGATATGAATCACTGTCTGATCCAATAGAACTCGATCAGGTGACTGAATGCTTAGAGTTAACACTCCGCTACACGCTAGATAGAGTGGCTCCACTCAAAAGAAAATTAATTAGAAAGAAAAAACTAGCACCCTGGTATAACGATCAAACGCGTACCTTAAAACAGACTACACAACAACTGGTAGTATTCCAAACAGCATGGAAGGAGAGCCTACTGAAGGATAGAAAACCTCTTAGCGATTCTAGAAAAGTCTATCTCTCCACCTTAATAGGAGATAACAAAAACAATTCAAGATTTCTATTCAACACAGTAGCGAAATTAACTAGAAATAAAACCACTACAGAAAGAAACACTCAATCATTACATAGCAGTGAAGATTTCATGAAATTTTTCAATGGTAAAGTTGAAATTCGGGCTAATAAATTAAAACCAGACAGTTTTATAACTAACCCTAAAGATGATAATATAGCAATATCAGATCTACGTTTAGAATGTTTTACTCTTCTTAGAGAGACCGAACTAGCTTCATTACTCTCTTCAAATTCATCAACTTGCATACTAGATCCTGTACCTACATGTTTCTTTAAACAGATTTGTCCTGGAGTAATTGAACCACTTTTAAATATAATCAATTCTTCCCTTAGCACTGGATATGTAAATAAAAATCACTTAAATTAGCAGTTATGAAACCCCTGATTAAAAAACCTGACCTTAACCCCTCTCAACTGTCCAGCTATAGACCAATATCAAATCTCCCCATCATCTCCAAGATATTAGAAATGGCTGTAGCACAGCAGTTATGCTCCTACTTGCATAGGAATAACATTCATGAAATGTATCAGTCAGGATTTAGACCTCATCATAGCACAGAGACAGCGTTAGTTAAAGTAGTAAACGACCTACAACTGGCCTCTGATCAGCAGCTTAGCAAAGATGAAGAAAGTGTAAAGGACATTAGACGTTGGACATTAATTAACTTCCTTTTACTCAATTCTGTTAAGACAGAAATACTTGTATTAGGAACCACGTGTGGCTAGAAGTAAGCTTTCTGATGTCACAGTTACTCTGGATGGACTTTGTTTCATCATGTGTAGCAGTTAAAGACCTTGGTGTGATTATTGACTCCAGCCTATCATTCGATGCTCATGTAGATAAAATTACTAGGATAGCCTTCTTTCATCTCAGAAATATTTCTAAAATAAGAAATATATTGTCATTACATGATGCAGAAATATTAGTTCATGCATTCGTCACCTCTAGACTAGATTACTGTAATGCCTTACAGTCTGGATGTTCCTGTAGGAACATAAACAAACTCCAGTTAGTCCAGAATGCAGCTTCAAGAGTCCTAACTAGAACCAGAAGATACGACCTTATCACCCCAATCTTATTAACACTGCATTGGCTCCCAGTGAAATTGATTATAAAATACTATTATTAACCTATAAAGCACTAAATGGTCTCGCGCCACAGTATCTAAACGACCTTTTGGTTTTCTATGATCCGCCACGCCCACTTAGATCAAGAGATGCAGGCTATTTGACGGTACCTCGAATAGTGAAGGCTACAGCAGGGGGTAGAGCTTTCTCTTATAGAGCCCCACAGTTATGGAACAGTCTTCCAATTAGTGTTTGGGACAAAGACACAGTCTCAGAGATTAAGTCTAGGCTTAAAACATATTTGTTTACTCAAGCCTACCCTGACTAGACTTTGTTATGCTAAGCACAGTCCTAATAATCTTTTCCACTCAGCGGCTTGCTCAGTTGGGATAAATTAGCAACTTTAATATCTACATATCGTTTTGATATTGCTGTAAAGCTGCTTTGAGACAATGTCTATTGTAAAAAAGCGCTATACAAATAAAATTTAATTGGATACTAGAGAACTAACACCATATTTCATGCTCATACATGACAGAATAAGACAAAAGCACATTTTTAAGTTTTTCCTCCAGTTTTGCATTCCAAACAGTAAATGTGAGCTACTTAAAGACCTTACAGGCTTACAATTGGTCAGAGGAATCATTAACGCCACTCGTTTGGATGTGTTAGGTATTCCTATACCTAATTTGCACAGAACTGAGAAACTCTCGATTGATATGTTGTTTGTAGCTTGCCACAACACTGAAATCACATCACCATGTGGTGAACAATACACTACCGGTCAAAAGTTTGGAGACGCTTGACTGAAATGTTTCTCATGATCTTAAAAACCTTTTGATCTGAAGGTGTATGATTAAATGTTTGAAATCGGTGTTATAGACAAAAATATACATTTTATTTACTACAAAAACATTTATTTAAACGGATGACTCGGAGCGAAATATTCAGAAAAGAGGCCAATAAGTGTCCATACTGTTTAAAAAGCATCTCAGGGAAATTCCTCAAGAAATTGGTTGAGAAAACGCCAAGAATACATTTCTGAAATGGAGAAAATATTAAATTATTAAAATTTTGAAGATGGGGAAAATATCCAATTATTTAGATTTATTTTGGATTTCCCATAGTTTCATTTCAGTTAATCCAGAGTTCTCATCAATTTATTCTTCTTCTAAAATGTGGAAAAAAAACAAATAAAGAAAGAATGCGTGTGGCTAAACTTTTGACCGGTAGTGTACTGTCCTGTCCCTATTCCTTTATCATCTTTTGTTGTTAACATGGAGTTACGCTTGTTTACCTGGTAACAATAGAAGCCGCAACATGTCGTACACGCGGATCATCGTCACCAAGAAGGTAAATCACTACGTCCTTTATTACTCTGTCCTGCAGACGCAACAACTGAGAGATAGAGAACACACAGAAGCATATATTGAACTGTGGCAAAAGTAAAATCGATTCATTTGTTTACTGCACATTTACAAGAGTGTTCTAGAGGATTTAAAAAAGTGGTGCGTGTAGCCTTACCCTGGTGTAGTGATGCTCTCCTCTGTGCAACTTCTCCGTTTTCCTCTCTAGAAAGCACACTAACCTGTGATCAAGAGTAGCCACGTTAGCGTCTTTAGCACTAGGGTTATAGTGATGTTAAAGCAACACATTTATAAAGGAATAAAGACCAAACAGTATTTTAAGGTCAATATTAGATGCTATATGACAAATGAAGCCGAGATAACCTCTTACCGAAAGTCCACTTCTGCCAGGGTTTCTAGAAGCTCATTACGGACCAGCCAATAAGAGCAATCCCTCAAAGTCAAGAGGTCAATGAGGAGCTGCAGACCCAACTCACTGAGACTGCTGCTGCACAGAGCCATGATACAGTGCTGAAATGAGAAACACACATCCATACACACACGTTAGTATAGGGAACACGCTTTAGTATTTGTATATCCATGTGTTGGATTGGCATGTACGTGTATACATGTTCTTACCCTCACAGCTGAACAGGCCATCTTACAGGTCACTGAGGACTCGTCCTTCAGACTGCGCTGTAGTAAGGGTATGATGTCTTCCAGAGACACTTTGTTTCCTGAGACGCAGAAATATTAAAGTAAATAAAAGATATACAGTCACTGGAAAAAATAAGTCCACCCCATGGAAATGGGTTGGCTTTTTTGATCAACTTTGAAACCGTGCCTATTAATAGACTTGATATACTTGAACAAAATCACAAGGACAAAAAGCTTTTTCAATCATTTATTCAACAGAAATCGCAATAGATGTGATAATCTTCTGAGGAAAAAGTAAGTACCCCCTTGGTCTCAGAAGCTAGTATTGCACCCATTAGCAGAAATAACTTTGTAGGCGTTGTACCACTTTCTTGCATGTGCTGCACTTTTCAAAAACCCCCACAACGTTTCAATGGGGTTCAAATCCGGGCTTTGACTAGGCCATTCCATAACCCTCCATTTCTTCTTTTTGAGCCATTATTTGGTGGATTTGTTAGTGGGCTTAGGATCATTATCCTGTTGAAAGGTCCACTTTCGGTTCAACTTCAACTTTTGGACAGACACATTATCTTCAAACACTCATTGATTAGATGCAGAATTCATAGTTGAATCAATAAATGCAAGCAGAAAAGCAACCCCAAACCATAACATTTCCACCACTGTGCTTCACAGTTGGTATGAGGTGCTTCTCCTGAAAAGCTGTCTTTGGTCTGCGCCAGACACGTCTGCTGTTACTGTAGCCAAACAACTCTATTTTTTAATCGTCTGTCCAGAGCACATTATTCCAAAAGGCCTGGTCTTTGCCTATATGCTTGTTGGAAAAACATAATCTTTCTCCAATGTTCTTTTTAGATTGCAAAGGCTTTTTCCTGGCACACCTCCCGTACAGGTCAAATTTGTGTAATCTCTTTCTGATTGTAGAAGCATGCACACTGACACCAACAGCAGATCCTGCTATTAAATTTTGGGGTACTTGGAGACTGCTTTTTGCATCAGACGGTCTGCTCTTGGGATTCCACTTGTAGATGATTCTCCTTACAATCCAATGGTGTATTTCAAATAATCTGGAGATCTTTTTAGATAGCTTTCTAGACTCAAAGGCATCCGCAACCGTTTTTCTGAAGACCTTACAGAACTCTTTAGAGCTTGGCATGATGAAACCACACACCTCAAAAACAAAGGGAACACCAGACACTAGATATGAGAGGGGTATAAATAAGACTGGTTCCACCTGCTCTCCCTAAGCAGGTTCTAAATCACTAGAACACCTGATTCTAATTTTATGGATTTGAAGGTGTGATAAAAGTAGAGGTGTACATACTTTTTCATGTGCCTGATCTGTTTTTTTGTGGGGGTTTCTTTTGCCAATATAAATTGTGAAAATTACTACAAAATGTCATTTGATTATGTGTAAACTTTATTAACAGGCACTGTTTCAAAGAGGATCAAATGTTTGCTTGTTCAAATATGTAAAAAAAAAAAAAAAAAAAAAAAAAAAACACCATTTGGTTGTATTTTCAAACTGGTTTTTCTGTGATTCTCACCAGTGGTGCTGTGGAGGCGTGCGAGCCACAACTCTGTGCTGAAACGAGTCTTGAGCAGGATGGCTTGGATCAAAGCTCCACTCAGTATGGCTGTAGCTCCCCTAATCTGAGGATCCCCGTGCTCAATGTACTGCAGGATGTCACTGATGTACTGTTGCTCTGTTAAACAAAACACCACAGCACCTTGATATGCTGAAAATCACTCAAGACACATTTTCAACTGAATGGTGAGTCAATCTACAACCCCAATTCCAAAAAAGTTGGGACAGTATGAAAAAAAAAAAACCCCAAAAGTGTCATCTGAAAATTCAATGCACCCTGTACTATATAGAAAACACATTATTTGATGTTTTACTTTTTGAATTTTATTCATTTTTGAAAATATACACTCATTTCAAATCTGATGGCCGCAAAACACTCCTAAAAATGTTGGGTCAGTCGACTGTTTAACCCTGTGTAACATCACCTTTTCTTTTAATAACACTTATTAAGTGTTTGGGCTTTGAGTGAAGACACCAGTTGGTTAAGTTTAAAAAGTGGAATTTGACCGCATTCATCATGCATTTCCTAATGGTAAAAATGGTAAATGGCGCACTTATATAGCGCTTTTTATCCAAAGCGCTTTACACTGTGTCTCAGCCATTCACACACACACACACCAATAGTAGCAGAGCTGCCATGCAAGGCGCTAACTTGCCATCGGGAGCAACTTGGGGTTCAGTGTCTTGCCCAAGGACACTTCGGTATGTGGAGTCACGCAGGCCGGGAATCGAACCACCAACCCTACGATTAGTGGATTAGTGGACAACCTGCTCTACCTACTGAGCCACAGCCGCCCCAATAAATCACCACCTTCACTAATTTCTTCATGCTACTCAACTGTACAGGGTCTTCGTTGCCTTATTTTGCGCTTCATAATGCACACATTCTCAATCAGAGACAGGCCAGGAGTGCAGGCAGGCCATGCTAGCACTCGCACTCTCTGTTTACGCAACCATGCGCTTGTAATCCGGGCAGAATGTGGTTTGGCGTTGGCCTGCTCTGAATGTCAGCATATGTTGCTCCAAAATGTGTACATATCTTTCTGTATTAATGCTGCCCTCACAGATTAGTCCTAACTTGCCCCATCCCAACTTTTTTGAAACATATTGCATACATCAATTTCAAAATAAATGTTTCTCTTCAAAAAACTATGCAGTTGATTATCAAATACCTTGTCTTTATATATTTTGTTAAACACAAGTCAAAGTACATTTCCAAATCACTCCTTCATTTTTATTTGCATTTTCCACACTGTCCCAACTTTTATGACATGGGGGTTGTATTATGGAGCCACCTGCTTCTGGCAGGCAAAAGAAAGAAATGCCTATACTGTATATGTATATATTTGCATACTGGTATATAATTTGCAATACATAACAATAAACCGCATATTAATAGAAGCAACGTTAATATGATTATATTCCAAACATATTCCAGTTCTTGCCATCAGTCTGCTGTCCATCCAGGGGCTCCAGGTAGAGTCTGTTAAAAAACGTTTCAGGGAGAAGCGCTGCTGCTGCTCCTACACAACTGACCGCTAAAGCCTTCACGCTCACACGGACCTCCTTATCAGGAACCAGCCCTGCAAAGCACGTTCACATAACATCAAGATAAAATCATGTTCATGTCATAATTGAATAATATTATTTTCAATCATTTCCATGGCACCGTTTTATTTCTAAAACCACCCTACACATCCTGACCAAAAGAAGAGCAGCTCGTGTGTCACAGCAGTTTCTAAGCACAATGAACGGGTGATGTTCATACGGTTCTTACCGTTTCTTTGGCCGGAGAGCAGGAAGGAGGCAGACAGCAGCCGCACACAGTGCGACAGCGGTGCCTCTGCCGGATCAGTGTAGTGTCCGATATCCCCTTTAATCCTAGACAGCTATTAAAAACACATTAAAAAAGTTTCAAATGTATTTTTTGCATTAGTGTGAGAATAAACAAAAGGTAGCAGTGTATATTTAAAAAAATAATAAAAGTTCACTATAGATTAAAAGACTAATGGTAAGAGAGCCTGTATTTTTTTTTTTTAAACACGCATGAAGCTTTTAACTACATCTTTCCTGAAGTATAATAAGTCTGCAGTGACAGATGTATTACTAAACTCTTTCATACCACCAATAAACAAGCACTGCATGTACAGAAGGCCTGTTTAGGAGCTGTTTAAACAGATAGCAGACATCATTTACGCATTCATGAAGTCATTCATGACTTCAGGGTAAATAATGTGTATTTTATTATGTATTTATAATCGAACGTTGTATTATGTGTGCGTTTCAACCTTGTTATCGAGGTCCACTGGCTCCGGAACCTCATCCTTTGGTATAAAGCGATCCACGCTGCTATCAGAAGCTTGTCTGTTGTGGCCTTTACCCTCCAGCAGGTGAGGCTTACTCAGTGCTGGGGGGAGGGGGGGAAAGACAACCGCATAATTTAACAATTTAAGTGAGAAAGACACCGTATGTAGTTCGGCACTCAAAATCAGATCGGATCAAGTTATCCTATAGAATCAGACGCTTAAATCAAGGTTTGAATAGTAGATAAAGGTTCTGGTAGATGAAAACTGTATTGAAAATAGTTTTTAACGGTCATTTACAGTGGTCTTAACAGGCCATATGAAGGAATGCGGTTATGATTCTCGGTGTCTCTGTGCGCAATGCCTGAATGTTGCGTGAATGTGGTTCGTACCCAGCACAGAGTGAGCAAATGACTCTGGAGCTTCATCAGGACCAGGAGCCACTCCCTCCTCTTCCTCATCCTGCAGAGTGCCTATCTGCATCCCTGAGTACTGACTCTCACTGCCATCCAACACCTACTCACACACACACACACACACACACACACCCCAAAAGAACCAAACATGAACCAAGAACACACCAACATTCACATACAAACATGGACACAAACACGGGCATAAAAAATGAAAAGACATGCATTATCGTTTCTTATTTAAAAAAGGAATCAGGATATTCCAGTCCGCAAACTGCTATGAAAGACCAAAGCACGAATGGATTCAGCTTAAGTATTCAGCCAAAGATTGTATGCAAAAGCAATGTATATCCCCACATCAGTGCATGTTTTTATTATTATTATTATTATTAGGGAAAAATGTTGCAGAAAGGTAACTGTAATTAGTGCAGAGGCATAAACTAACAGATGCACAAACATGCATTCTGGATGCTTGAATCCAAATAAACAAAGATCATCTCATCATCATGCTTCTTACTGAAGGTCAGATTTAAAAATAAAGATGGTTACTTCTGAACTCTTCTTTTAGGAGAAAGTGAAAACTGATTAAAAGCATAAAATGCACTTGACTGCCTTTCTGTGGTTTCTGCGCAATATGGGCGTGCATGAGGAAGAAAGCTTTTTAAAAAAAAAAAAATAAATAAATAAATAAATAAAATAAAAAAAAAACGCAGCTGAACTCAGACAGGAGGATGGGGAGATTAAGACATAACCCTCATTCTGCCACCTGCTGACCTTGTCATTACTGCTAGCGAAGGAGACGGCAGAAGAAGAAGAAGAAGAAGAAGAAGAGGAAGATATGGAAGAGGAGGTGGCTGTGTAGGATGAAGAGGCCTCACTGTCAGGGTGGAAGGAAGTGTATCTTACGAGCTCGGCGCAGTCTGAGGGAGTCACGGCCGAATCGGGCCCCTCTGTCGTCGTCTGGGAGCTGTCGCTAGGAGGTGAAGATGACCCCGCCCCCACTGAAGGATTGGTCTCAGAGTGCAAATCGGCGGTGGTGCCCACAGCCCTGACGGCGCTGCTCGAGCTGCGACTCAGCATGTCTTCATCTTCCTCATCAGGTGTTTCAGGTCCACCCCCTTGTTCTGATGATGCGCTCAGTTCTACAGAGTCGCCTGGCTGCAGCGTATGCTGGGAAGAACGTGGCTGCTCTGTGATGATGTCGGCCTGGCTGAGGGACGACACGCCTGACGTAGAGGGGGCATCGCTGGAGCTTTCCCCTCCCACTGAGGCTGCAGGAGTTCAACAGATAAATAACCATAATGCATTTTTGCTTTACACAAACTAATGAAAAAACATTTTTTTTGTATTATAACACAGTGCTGTTGAATTCACAAATCTGAGTGGTCAGAAGGCATTGATTAATTTTCTATAATGACAGCTCTGACTATAGTCATAATTACAGCAGTAATTCAAATCACAGGTTTACTAATGCGACAGTCATCGTTTCTACAGCAACAGCTCATTCACAGGAATTAGTATCGCAGACACTCCTGATAATAAACAGACAAACACTTAATGTTTATGGAAGTAGTCTCCAGCATCAGGAAGTTGTCCAATATGGGGAAGTCTTTAAGACAAAGGATTTTTTACACTTTGCAGTTTCTCAGTTAGATGAAACGCTGTTTTTCTGTCATTAATTAACACAGAGAAAAAAAAGAGGCTGGTGAGTGAACAACTGTTTATTGCTCCTATAACATAAGCAATAACAGGAACTAGCTTGTTCCACAACATTAACTATAAATGGTTAAACGTATGACGTTTTTTTTTTTATAAACATAACATTTTAATTGTGGATCAATTTCTTTAGTATAAGAAGAATGAAACACTTCTGTGTTTTATTCCTTATGTTATTAATTGAACGGACATACTGAACTTTAAGGTCTTAAGTCCTACCTGTAAAGGAGCCTGTCGTGACCTCTGCCTTCTCAGGATCATCCTCCAGACCCTCCTCTTCCCCTGACAGGAGTTTACCTGAAATAGTTACAGCATGTAGGTGAAATGACCCCATAACGTATTGAGCATTGTAGCGCATATACAGTTTTAAATGGCCTACAAGATTACAACAGAACATCACGTTTGAACCTAAAAATGTTCCTCAATGACTGAGAAGTTACAAAAGCAAAATCAAAAAATAGCATGAACACTACCGGTCAAAAGTTTGTGGACATTTGACTGAAATGTTTCTGATTATCTTAAAAACCTTCTGATCTGAAGGTGTATGATTAAATGTTTGAAATCGGTGTTGCAGACAAAAATATAATTGCGCCAACATATTCATTTCGGTCATTAGAAAACTAACATGTTATTTATAACAATTTTTTATTTAAACGAATGACTCTGAACAAACTATTCTGAAAAGCAGCCAATAAGTGTGCAGCATAGATGGGAACTTTAATACTTTAATGCTGTTTAAAAACATCTCAGGGAGATTCAAGAAATCGGTTGAGAAAATGCCATGATACATTTACGGACATTCCAGGCAAAAAGGGTGTCTACTTTGAAGATGCTGAAATATTAAATTATTTTTATCACAACATAATTCCCATAGTTACGCTTGTGTTATTCCAGAGTTTATTACTATTCTAAAATATGGGGAATAAATTAATTTATTTATATTGCACTACAAGCAGCATACTACTAATCAATAAAGGAATAAAAACATAAGTAAATCCTGCAGCTCTATTTCTGGATGTTTTTCTTAAAATGGAAATGGAATCAAAAGGACAGGTGATGCAAAGGTTAAAAGGTCAGGCAGGACGTCACCTTTCTGCTTCCTGAGGACCAGTGGACTGGATGTTGATCCCCCAGCTGCACGCATGCAACAGGAAGTAGAGAAAACAGGAAAAAAACACCCAGAAACCAAGAGAAATAGATTTCAGACAGTTAGAGATTAGGTCAACAGACAAAGCAGAGGAGAAGTTACTGAAATCAGATGAGTGATAATGTCACAGAATGATACGAGTTTTCAAAGTGGAATCATAGAAATGCTTATTATTCAATAGTCACATGCAAGATAGGAGGTACACAGAGTATATGAAAGTAAAGAAACACTGTTAGAGATGTTCGGAGCATTGTGTTAAACACATCTCATACCGAAGTTTCCGTTTGTGGGATTTCTTTGTGAAATATTTGCAATTCTAACGCATTATCATCTCCAAAGTAACAACTTTTCTACATTGTATGTAGAAAATCTATATTAAAAACAAACTTTCAAACGTATGATTGTTCATATTTGGTGTGAACATCTACAGAAGGAGTCTCCAGAGTCAGTGCTTTGTAACAGGCCGAGGTAAAGCTGTAACATTAAGCTTTCCGAAACAGGAAAGTCTTCAAGATGGTGGGCTTTTCTGGCTTTCTAACAGGACAAGTTGTATTCTTTCCCTGTCTTATTAGTTTCAAGAAAAAGGGAACGAATGCTATAGATGTTTATAAATACTATAAAGCAAGGGTCGGGAACCTATGGATCTTTCAATGATATTTATATCAATGATAGTTATTTTGAAGGGACAGCAAAAAATTTACACAAGCTGTACTCTCACTACTTTACATTGCAGCAAAGTGTCATTTTCATGTGACAACGCTGAAGAAATATCATCAAACATTTACAACAATGTGAGAGTGTACTCACTTTTGAGAGATACTGTATGGAAAGCCACATTAATGGTAAGTAGTGTTCAATTTACTCTTACTTATATACTGCATCTTGTACTGATTTACTATTTGATGAAACGATCATAATTGGTTAAATGACGTCAGAGTGCCACCTACAGGCATACTAGGTGAATTGCAGGCTGTAAGGTCAAGAACACGCAAACTGTTAAGTGGCCTTTATTACATTACCACTTTTTATAATGATGCCATAAGAAAAGAAAACATGTATGAAAACATTCAAAAATATATGTTAACTTTTCTCTGGCTCTTTAGCTCTTTCTCTGGCTCTGTCAGCTGAAAAGTTCCTGACCTCTGCTAGACAGGAACAAACTGGTTTTGCACATACTTGGCAATACTTAATGTAACTATAAATACATAAAAATAAAAATGATAAATTGCTGTGGTATAAGAGAAATAAAACATTTAAGGACATGATGTTACTGGAAAACAACCAACTTCAATGTGTTTATACTCTTATCTATAATACGTCTGCTTAGAATAGAGGGGCGGCTGTGGCTCAGTCGGTAGAGCGGGTTGTCCACTAATCCACTAATCGTAGGGTTGGTGGTTCGAATCCCGGCCCGGGTGATCCCATGCCGAAGTGTCCTTGGGCAAGACACTGAACCCTAAGTTGCCCCCGATGGCAAGCTAGCACCTTGCATGGAAGCTCTGCTACCATTGGTGTGTGATTGTGCTCTCATTTGTAAGTCGCTTTGGATAAAAGCGTCTGCTAAATGAATAAATGTAAATGTAGAATAGTTTTATGCTCGGTGCTCTTCAAGACCCCTTACTATAGAAACAAAACTCAGATAGTCTTGTCATTGTTTGTGTTTAATAAATTCAAGGCTCAGAAGAGGAGCTTTGTGTTCCCTACAGTTTAGACCTACAACAAGCCAGGTCCAAGCAAAGTTGAATTAAACAAAGCTAAGCAAAATCCTTATCAGACTGCTGTTTCAGGGTACCTACTAGTAAAATGCTATTTAGTAGCTTAAGCTAATTCACTGAATATGGATAAGACTAAATAGATCTTATGTCTGTCCTTAATGTTGTTTAATAACTGAAAGCTCAGAATGTAATAAAGACCTTATTCAAAGACAAAATGTACATAAACTGCATCAATAAGGCAACAAAGTACCGATGAACTCGACGATGCTCCCACTGCGCGCGCGGCTCTCCATCTCCTCTCTGAACACACGGGTGTGTGAGATTTTGCCAGGAATTATTAGTGTGTTTAGGAGCTCAGGAGCTGGAGTACGGAACAGCTGTTGCAGAAGCTCCAGAGAGGCGGTTACCACATTATGATCATGGTGCTGTGTGTAGTTTAGAGTCAGCTCATACACCTGATTGGAGACACGCATGTTGATTAATATAAAGATTGATTATTTATGTTTTAATTAAACAAACAAAGAAGCAAATAAAATTACAGCTGTTCAATATTTCCTCTAAAAGATTTGTTTTTTAAAACCACCTTATACAAAGCAATCGTACCTGGATGAGCTGTTCAGGTGTGGGGGACACATCGGCTTCTTTTCGCATGACACCGAAGCTGCCTTTCAGACTGGTGCTTGCGTCCTGCTGCTGCAACAGGGGCATCAGGTAGCGCAGGGTTAATAACACACCCAGAATCAGGTGGCTGGAGTGTTCCTCATCCACTGGCACCAGCAGACCTGAGAGAGAGCAGAAGACAAAGAAGTTGCGACAACATGTTAGAGAAAGGAGAAAATGAAAGCACTGAGATGTAGGCATGGGTGTTGTAGGTGTGTGTGTGTGTGTGTGTGTGTCTCATACTTAGCAGCACGTTCAGGAGCCAAGTGTAGAAGTAGTTGGTTCTACGCGAGTGCTGACAAACACTGACAGCCGAACTGGCCGCTGTGCGCCGAATAGTGGGAGAGCTGGACTTCAAATTTGCCACGAAGGCTTTCAGAAGCACCTACACAAGCACAAAGACACAATTGTACAATCTCCAAAGAAAATGGCCTACACCTCTTACTAAATTTTCTTTAAACAATAAAGAAAAAGAAAAAAAGCCGAAAGGTGTACGTGGTCTTTTCCACATCAACTGCGGAACCAAGCAAGCACACATCCTGCTGCTCTGTCTCTATAATATAACTAAAGGACATTGAAGATCTTATACATATAATCCTTCAGTTCCAGAATTATTGGCACCCTTGGTATTGTAAATATAGGTTTAAAAAAAAAGAAGGTAATGGAAAAGAAGTGTCATCATGGTTAGTATAATCTTAATAAAAATATGAGAAATCTGATATTTAAAATGATCGGTACCAGTGCATTTCATGCTTTGCGCCACCTCCCTTTGCCATTGTAATAGCCCAGAGTATTCTAAATAAAACAGAGCAAGAAACAGATCCTCCATGATCCTAGTCCTCTCTTGTGGATTCCTCACCTACAGGTTTTCACTGGGGTTTTGGTCAGCAGACCAGAACATCGTCAACAGCTTGATTCTGTGGTCTGAATTTTATTTATGTGGATCACTGCTAGAAGATTCAACCACGATCCAGCTGTAGCTTTTTGGGAGCTAAGTTTTCATTTAAAATCTCCTGGTGCTTTATGGGATGTTATACAACCATGATGTTATACTGTACATCCAAATGCTGTGGTCACACTAGGCTTGAAGCGCGCATATTTTTTTCAGACACCGCTGCAAATATGGGCGGGAACCGGATGTGACATCATACTTCAGGGCACTGAAGTTTTCATAAGTAATTACAATATTTGAAGCCGTTAAAAAATAATTTGATGTTTCCATCTGTTAAATATACCACCTATTCCTGTTTTCAATAACACCTCGAACCAGGCAGACTCTCCTTTGTTGTTGTTTTTATAATATTTCAAAGCTGTGTAAAGTACAGGATAGCTCGATACCGCTAAAATTAGCGCTTCTTTTTGAATTTCTTTTTTTCCTTTTAACTAGAAAGGTCACGCAGCGACGTCGCCATCACCTATCGGTCACGCGGCGTAGTATGAAAATTCTGTGCATGAGCTTGCATTTGAATGGAAGTCAATGGAGCGCTAAAGCCTAGTGAGAATGGCACTTTACAAGGTTCCCAGGGCCTGTAGAGGAAAAACCTCAGCACAACCTCACAGATCCTCCACCACCAGGTTCTAGTGAACTCCAGGAGCTTATGCTTGTGTTTAAATCAAAAGAATGGCTCATACTATGTGTGTGTGTGCGTGCATATGTGGAGGCTAAATAAACTTGCATCCTTCTCCAGACAGGTTCATACAAGCTCCAGTTGTTTTAAACTTCTAGATTTATTTTCCTGACAGTGGTTATGAGCGTTTTCAGACCACTAGTTTTACAGCTACGGCTTGATTTATGAAGACCAGCACACCTTGTCTTGTTTTATTTCTGCATTCTCTAAACCTTCCCATGTTGATGATTAACTAACTGAATAAGCCTCTGTGCCACCTCACAATGTAAAAGTCATAAATGACCACTTATGAGCTCTTAAACACTCAGGAACACTTTCAAAATGTGCTGCATTTATATTTTGGGAGATGCCAATAATTGAGTCTATTTTTATAAAACTTGTGGGGTGTTTTTTTTAAAGAATATTTTTACTCAAAAGGTGAGACTCCTCCAATATTTTCAGTGACAATCTAATTAACCACAAAGACATTGAACATCTCTTACAAAATATAAGAAGGGGAAAAAACCCTCAATTTGACTCCAGAGGGAAGATGCAATGGAAAGTGGGTGAATGAGTAAGACTGAGCATGTGAGAGTCAGTGGGAAGAGGGAGAGAGAGATTATGTATAATTGAAGCCAATCTGAATGAGTCACACTCCACATTTAGAATATGATGTCACCCTCATGCTCTCATGCCTGGAATCTGGGCAGGCAAGACACTAACAACACTGAAGATGAAAAACATGTTAGATCCCCAGCTGATCCCCTGTAATACAGTCACATGTCATAAACAAGGTCACATGTTCATTATACACACTTCAGTGGATACTTAAATGGTTATTTCAGCAATTCATCTGAAGCACCTCTGGTTGGACTGACTGGAGCTGGAGAAAAGTGGAGAAGGTCTTGCTCAGTAAATTAGGGGGAACAAAAAAAATTTAAGCGCTTCAAAGTGCCTTGAACGTAATACTGTATATTACGTATATACAAATATACGTCTGGAGCTGTGAAGTTAGGATTTAGGATGAACCTTCAAACTGTTCTTGTTCCATTCACTATGCAAAGCAAAGCTCTAAAATGAACGACAATAACATTCATATAAATCATTTTGTTCCTCACTGGAGTTTCGTACTGTACCTTGATCTCAGTATCGTTGGCAAAGTTCCCCAGGGCTGCCATGATTTTGGGGATGGAGGAGGCCAGTGTCTCCTGCACCATCTCCTCCTGTCGCTTAGCGATCCGTGTCAGGCAGGGCAACAGGTTCACGAGATATGGCCTGAGACACGTGAGGAGAAAGTGGCAGTTACGTACAAATAATCTTTTACATGATATATAAATCTACGGTACTTACAGAATGTAGTACTGGCATTTAATTCAAGACAATGCTTTTATACACAAGTGAATGTAATTAGAGTCAGTTATTGGTCCAAATCAAAACAATTTCTAAAAAAATGTAACCGAATTAGCAAATCTGAAACCATAAGCCCATACAGAAGATTTTTTTGTGATTGACAGCAAGCTGTGGCCAATTTGATGTAGGTGATTATAAAGAAAGAGAATGAAAGCTGTTTATCGCACCTGCATTTCTGCGGACGCACAAGATGAGCGAGCTCAGCAAACCTCCACAGCGCTGCCCGCAGGCTCCGAGAGGCACCATTCTGAAAAAAAAAACAATAAACAAACGATATTAAACACAGCTTAGAATTCACAATAAGCATTGGATCTGCTTGGTTTGTCTAATTTTCAGCTGTTTCTGCTCTCCCCGGAAAAGGCTGTGCTGAGCTTTAAAACGCAAACCACAAAGCATAAGCAGCTTCGTAGGAGGAACTGGTTAATGTTCGTTTTCAATTCATCTGACAGGCCACCAATTAATTCTTTTTTTTCCACGATGAACATTGAATAGATTTTACTGAGGAAAAAAAAATGTCTACCGTACCTTTTTAATTTCTTTATAAAGCTCGAGTTGCAATCGAGGCAAGTTGGAATCCATCAATGCCTATTGGGAGAACACAGAGAAATAAAAAATGTTCATTCTGCTTTATTTCACATCAATAGGTTTTCATAAAATAAAACGTAAAACAAAATCCAAAAATTAAATACATCTCCTTTAAAGAAAATAAGATAACCAAGCACAGACTTCAGGAATCAGAAGCATGGAAGAACTCACTTTAATGATTTTGTTCAGGCACTCGTCTGCAACCATCCTGACATCGGACTCCTTGTCATCGCTGCACAGCAGGAACATTTCCATGGCAATTCCCAGAAGTTTCTGGAACTCTGGGGAAGTCCTGGTGCCAGAGCCGTAGTGCATGAGAGAGACATAATCAGAATCACATCGCTTTTCCAGCATCGTTGTGCCCTTTCCATCAATGACTATATGATCTTGAAATCCATCTTTTTACACTGAGGAAGACTGAAGGACTCGTACACAACTATTACAAAAGGTGCAAAGATTCACTGATGCTCAAGAAAGTAATGCGATACATTAAGAGCTGGGGGGGTGTAAACTTTTATTTTGTTCAAAGATCTTTTTTTCCCCATTTAGTACTGAGCATCAGTGAATGTTTTCACCTTTTGTAATAGTTGTGTACGAGTCCCTCAGTTGTCCTCGGTGTGAAAAGATGGATCTAAACATCATATAGCCGCTGTCAGAAAGAAGTCAAATATGCAGAAGATGCTAGAAAAGCAAAGAATGTGCCGGACTCGGAGGATTTTTCTGAAGAACAGTGGGCAGTTTAACTGCTCAGGACAAACAAGGGACTCATGAACAAAACAAACACAGTTGTGGATCATCCAGGTAACGACACACAGTATTAATAATTTTGAACAGGTTTATTGGTGTAAATTCTGTTATTATTGTGTCTTGTGCACTTTATGTAAACATCTGTTCAGGGTAGTACTAAATGCAATTTTTATGATTCCTCTTTTTTTTTAATTTAATAATTAACATTTTGCAGATTCTGCAAGATTTATGTAAACTTGTGACATCAAATGTAACAATGTGGAGCTTTAAATTAAAAGTCTTAAATAATGGTCTTGAGGGGGAAAAAATGTTGTCCTCAAGGTTTAATTACTTTTCCGCCATTGTCTCTAATTCATTTATTTTATGTATTTACTTACTGTACATTAACTGCTTTATCTTGTTCAGAGGTGTGTGTGTTAATGTGCCTTTCCTAGAACACAAAGCACAATGCTGTGCACACACTCATCCGTTCACATCTAGGGGCAATTCAGAGTAGCCAATCACCAGTAGTATGTTTTTGGGAAGTGTGAAAAAAAGCACATAGCCACAGGAAGAATATGTAAAACATTCAGACAGTACCCAGTGCTTAAGATGGAACCCTGTCCTTTTTAAATGCATGCAGGTGGTTGAACAATCTAAATGAAAATGTAAAAAGAATCAGGATGACAGAATCAGGCTGTTGACTTCGGGACAGACGGTGTGCTTTCCTTTATACAGTGGAAAAAGTAATGTCCTTAGTAACCAAAGCGCAGCCAGGGCTGCTAAGCCTGCTGTGAATCGGTACTATTCTGAATCTTCACACAGCACCTGGCCGTCTGTCATTATACGGAGGATATTCATGTCTGCTGAGCTGCCCTTTAACCAGCATGGCATTTTGATCTGTGTTAGTCTGTGAATAAATCGTTCATATATTAATATCCGAAAATGTTTGTTTCCAATCAGTGGACTAATGAAACTCTTTCCTCCTTCAGTATTTATGACACAAAGGACTAACATGTCCAGTTCTTCTGTACACAGCAAAAACATCTCCTCAGTGAAGAACTAGAACACGAGTTAAAGATTATTCTGTCTTGCAGGGATACTCATTTGTTGACACTCAAGAATAGGACATGATTTTTTTTTTGGAAGATGATTCATGAAACCCGACCAAATCATCTAAAAACTAAAATTCTGTGAGATTGCCTCCTACCTCAGAGACTGTGCTACGATATTCTCACATATCGTCAAACAATGAGTCACTCGGTCCTTTTTGGTCGTCGCAAGATCTTTTTTCCTGGAGAGAAAAACGAAAAAGCATTTTTTATTTTATTTTATTTTTATGAGTTGGTTAGGTGTTGACGGAAGAGGTGGGTCTTCAGCGGTTTCTTGAAGATGGTGAGAGAATCTGCGGTCCGGATTGAGGTTGGAAGTTCATTCCACCACTGAGGAACAGTTAGTGTGAAGGTTCTGGAAAGGGACCTTGTGCCGCGCTGAGTAGGAACTACTAAACGCCGGTCGCTAATCGATCGCAGATTGCGTGTGGGAACGTAAGCCTTCAGTAAGTCAAAAAAATATATACAATAGGAATAGAAAAATAAAGTAGTAAAAAAAAAAAATAATAATGGTAATATGTACACTATGAACACCAATGTATGTACAGATGAATAAAAATATGAATAAATACAGAGGAGTAAAACTCGTTTATATACAAAAAAGTGATAAACGGATTATTGCACAGTTAACAATAGAGGGAGAGCGAAAAATAATAATAAATGAATAAATGTTCATATTGCAGAATTATTGTGAATGTGTAGGTGGATGATGCAAAACAGCTATCGGTGCTACATTATGTTGTTTTTATAGAAGTTATACATTATTATTCAATGGTCCTTAAAGTCAAACAAGATCTGAAGTGCACAATAATTTCTGACTGCCGTTTGTTTGAAAAGCTCATTAGACGCAACATTCTGTCGAACAGCGTGGTCCGGCGAGCTAATTAAAGCTCCTATTACAATCACAGTTACAGATATAAAAGCACTTTACATTCAAGCATTTCTCAAGATAATTTTGGTTTCTTAGATAAAAAAAAAAAAAACTGAAAAATTATCAAATGTTCTCTTTACTCAAACTGATAACACTGTAGAAGCTAGATCTCCAAAAATACTTGATTTTCCTGTGGCTTTTTGCAAAATTTGCATTTTTGTGGGGGTTTCTCTACGGAAAACTATTACATTATCCTCTTTCACAGTGATGTTTGTTGGGAAATGAAACCTATTAGCTGTACTCATGTTCGAAGCACATGAATCGAAGAGAGCTTTGGCCAATGCATGTTTTGATGTCACATGACTTGTCTTGGCCCTAATCAGTAGAAAATCTGTAATTCTGTATGATAGCAGGATCGACCTTCCTGCAGGTTTCATCTCCAACCAAAATCAAACACACCAGGACATGATTATGGCTGGAGCTCAAGTCTTCAGTAAGGCAGATCTCCAGGAACAGGGTTGGTGACCACTGGTTTAGATCAACCAACACACACACACACACACACACGCACACACGCACACACGCACACAATTGCTTGTTTAAGGACTGTTTCAGTGTCGTGGTTTCACAGTTAGACACAGTGTATTATCAGACAGTTACCTCCTCTAACTGTTCATCACACACAATCAAGCTCCTTACTCCAGCGGTTCTCATCCCTTTGTGTCCGGCTATGATTCTACAACATTTTCACAACCAACTCCTTCTGGACTCCTCGCTCTCCATCATACTACAGCAACCTCCATTTCTCTTAAAAAAATAAAAAATAGAAAAATCGCTGTGGTCATTTCCTCTGCTACTTTTGTACACGTTGCATAACCGCCTGTTCTGTCACTCCCAGCATGCTCAGAACTTCATCATACTCAGAAGAACACTTTCTTTCTGCCAATCTCTCTTTCAGACTGTAACATGATAAATGCAGACAATGAGAGATTTTGAGGAAAAGTGGTTCTCTGAAAATATCTTCCTAAGAAATAATGACAAATTAAGGGATTTGAGCAACAAGTTGTGCTTTTTGTAAGGATGTAATACATGTAAGGATGTGCAAAGAAACGTTTGGATAACGTATTCGCAATCATTTTTAAATGGTTGATTAATAATGCGATACCATCAAACATCATACTTTCTCTCTGCAACACCACGAATTAAAACATTACTACAGCAATTTATAATCCAACTTTCCAGTGTAAACCAGAACAGTACTCCCTTCTGAGTCTGGATCTTCTCTAGATTTTCCTCTCAGAGAGGCTTTCCTTGCTGCAGTCGCCTCCAGCTTGCTCATTACAGATCTAACTTCTATATTAGAGTCAGTATATTTTACATTTCTAAACGCTACTTTTCCAACTAAAAACTTTATGTTGCAGAAACACGTTGCTCAGTCAGTAAAAAAAGTAACAAATTTAATAACAGACCACTTTTCAGACAAAAAACACAACGGAGTCTGTCAGGTTTTACCTGCAAGCCATCCGTACTGGATTTCATAGAGGGTTTTTTGTGATTGTTGCGGCCAAAAATGCGTAAATTTTCATCTCTTTTTTTTTGTGCTTTTTTTTCAGAAAACTGCTCGATTTAACGAAATTGCAAATGTACAACATCTTTCGCATAATCTTTCGGTCTTTCACTGCAATGATTGTTGGTAAAGAAGACATTTTAGCTGTACATGTTCAACAGACATGACCTGAATAGGGCTTTGGCTGACCTGCATTGTCATGGCGTCAAATGACGTG
>JAFFST010053364.1:259120-283573 GCA_022414735.1 Noturus placidus
TATATATATATATATATATATATATATATATATATATATAAAAATCTTTTTAGGAGGCCTAAAATCTTGAATTGTGGGAATGAGTAAGAAGCAAACTAACTAGCTTATAAAACCTGTTCAAAGACAAGACCCTCTCTCCAGATTGCTTCCTAATTGAGCGTGCACCCCAGGCATGAAGCCTAACTCCCTTGCTTCATTAAACGGCCTGCCTTCTACATGAGCATGACTTCGAACGGGCTGCGTCCTTAAGTGAGCACACATCCCTCATGGGAGAGCCCAAACTGAGCCTAAAATATATCAGGTATAGTCTTCAAAAGTGAGCTATATTAATTAAATAATCAAAAGACCAAAGACTAACAAATGCCAAAATTGCATCTACTTTTGTTAGTTGATTAGTTAGTTACTTAGTTTTGTAGTGTTATTATTATAGTTAGTGTTATATATTAATTCCACTTTGACATCTTATTTTTAGTCTTTTGTCTTGAGCTGTCTTGACCTTGCCTAATCATTGTTTAATTACAAAAACAAGATGACTAGTTCTTGTTACAACCTTGCAGACTGTTTGATTGGTCTAGCAGTGTAATCAATTCACTCCATCATTGAATAGTTTATGAATCCTTCAGGTCTCTCATGTGGGCTATTCATTTATTATTTTTTCTTAATTTCCCTGGCTCCTTATTGTTTTTTTTTTTTTTTCCAGATAGCCCTCCCTTTACATTTTCAGCACTTGTGTAAAAATCAAACTAGACATGCTCAAGGAATTCATGAAGGGAGCCACATTACAATACAATAACAACCAGTGCATTTTTATCACAGTAAAAATGCCAAAGAATCCCTGAGGAACATAAGTAATCAGGATTATAAGTAAAACTTAAAAGATCTTATTAAAGGCATCCTTCTTCTGTCGGTTTCCTCCATCTCTATCAGTCCTCTTTGTGATACATGTAGCTCCCGGCCCTTGGTGTTTCAGGGAAACACAGCACAGACAAACAGCAGAATAAAATCACAGCCACTGACACGATGAAGTGCAGAGATCTTAGCATTTCTGTAAAATGCAGATAATTTCTAAGCAATAAAGCTGGATCGCATTTGCATATCATATATAATATAATTTGCATTTGCATATCACATATAATGTTGTTCAATTTGTTTTTTTATTGTGATGCAGGTGTCATGCTGAATACACTAAAGGCTCAAAACGCAAATTATTATTTGGTGACGGCTGACCACGTCTAGTGCCTAGTCCAACAGTTAACAAAAACAATATGTTCATCAGTGAAATCATCATAATATAAATGCCTTATGTGTTTTGACAATCCAATAGTTTTGGATGGATGGATGGTATTTGGGCATAAAAAAGATTCTATAAAAAATTGTGCAATGTTTTTTTTTTCAAATAATAAAACAAAACATAAAGCAGTACACAAATAAACATATACATCAATAAAATAAAAAAACAAATAAACTCTATAGTGCATTAGCACTGTGGAACAATATGCAAACAATGCAAACACATGTTTTAAGCCAGGAAGGATTTATGTATGGCTTGACAATGGGTGCATGGGGTAGTGTTGCTACCTCTCAGATCCAGGGTCCCTGCTTCGTTCCTGAGCTCTGGTTACTCTCAGTTTAGCATGTTGTCCCTCTGCTCAAATTCCGTGCCTCCAAATTCGTCTGATTTCCTTACACTTCCCAAGAACATGTCAGTAGGTGGATTTGGCAATGATAAATGCCACTAGGTATGAATGAGCTTGTGAATAAGTGTGTGCATGGTTCTCTGCAACAGACTGGTGTTCCATTCAGGATGAATTCTCCCTAGTGTTCCAGGATAAAGTGATTACTGAAGATGAATGGAGGAATTGGCAAGGGCATGAACATGAAACAGAAGTCAGTACTCTGGTTAGGTATGGGTAAAGAACTGACAAGGCCTAAGGTGTAAGGTATATATAGATTAACACAGTTGTGGCTCATTCGAAGGTGCAGGCTGAAAAAGTAATTACCTTTTTTAAGTGATCCACAGTTAAAATTTTTTTTTTACTATTTGACAGAAATACGCCAATGATTCCTTGACTTGCTCACCTTTCTAGATGTTACACAAACACCTCGTGGAGAGCAAACTGCCCCACTTAGGTTCCATAGAGTTATTCCACCTAGTGGTTAAAAATGAGAAATGCAACAATGGCTACTGGTGGCCGATGGGCTTTTTGCACAAATACTTCTGTAATCTTCTAAGCTTGACAACTATTTAAAGTTCTTTCACTAATTTTATATAATTTGTATTTTACAGTCAGTGTCTACAAGAGTTCCTGGAAATATGATATAAGTAACGTTCATTGTATATGGAAGAATACTTGCAAAGGCTTCAAATTATACACTTCTATCATACACAACAGTGTCAGCTAGTGGTTTTTGGGAAAAAAAAGGTGTCCGTAATTGAAGTGTATATCTGTGTGTTTCATCTTATGGTATGGCCTTCTGATTATTATTATGCCTCTCCTCATAAGTAAGATTTTTTTCCAAATAAGTTAATAGTGAAACAAAATTAGTAGTGTCTGCCATGTTGTGTTAACTCTCTAAATTTCTCTGAAAAAGGCAGTGCCAGCTAGCTAGCTAGGCCTATAAATAAACAACAACAACAGGAAAAAAAAATGCTAATAATCAAACATAATTTATTTACAATATTTACAAATGCCAAAGAAAAATACAAGATATACTGTACTGTATGTGAACTGTTATGTAAAACTGTTATGTCTTCGGTTTCCGACTTACTACTACAGCGCTGAGTATGACTGGTGCTGATATGTTTAACTTTCTGATGTCAGTCATGTTCATTACCATTTATGTTTTGGTAGTTGTTAGAAGGTTTAGAGCCTTTGAGAGGTCTCCTAATTAGCATATGCAGAAGCCTTGTGTCTGGACAGGACAAGTGAAGAGTGCACTCTCTAATAAACATTGATTTTACTCAGCCCACACAGTTCACTGCAAAGAAGCTTGTATTGTCTTCAACGGGGTGTTTTCGTGTAAAATGGTATGGGTTTCTATAAATTATTACATGTAATTTATGTGTGGTTTTCTCACTGCATTGACCTAAGTGCTGCATCTGTCGTAACTCAGAAGTGGGAAATGGAAACTTGGAATAGTCATTTTTGACCTCTATGCATTCAAGCAACAAAGTGGGGGGGGGGAACATGATTGACTCTATGTTCATATATTTCTTAGCAACAAGATAGCCAGCTTACTGTGAAGAGCGTTGTATATTCAGATGTGTGAACTTTATAGTTCATTTGATAAATTTAACAAGTTAATATATCTGTATGTTTATTCCTCCACCATAACTACTAGTATATACATTATAACTCATTTAAAAATAAACAAGTAATGCTTTACTTACTGTTGATGATGATACTGATGTCACCTGCTGAACTTCCTGATTTTCCGAGTAGGAATTCGTTTCATTTTTTGGTCAGAATTTCAGAGTTACGTGTTTTAGTCAAACCCAGCATATCTTACCGGAAACATGACAGTCACATTATTTCAAAAGGGAAATTCATCACAGCACTGAATGCTTGTATTTCCTCATTTGTAAGTCCCTTTGGATAAAAGCGTCTGCTAAATTAATAAATGTAAATGTAAATGAATGCAAGGAGCCCACTGGGGCAGGAAGTATGATGCATTAAAACTCATAACTTGGATTTTATCAACATGTACTATACAAATAATATACTATTATTTGTAAGCTTATCCAGCAAATTGTATTATTTATTTAAAAAAATATATTATTATGCACAATTTAACAAAGCGAGATACTAAATAATTTATCAATTTGTATAGCGTTTTTTACAATGGTACATTGTCTCAAAGCAGCTTTACAGAAATATCATTTTTACATTTACAAGCGACTTACTAATGAGAGCACACTCACACACCAATGGTAGCAGAGCTGCCATGCAAGATGCTAGCTTGCCATTGGGGGCAACTTAGGGTTCAGTGTCTTGCCCAAGGACACTTCGGCATGGGATCACCCGGGCCGGGATTCGAACCGCCAACCCCATGGTTAGTGGATTAGTGGACAACCCGCTCTACCGACTGAGCCACAGCCGCCCTAAAATCAAGATCATGAAATCTGAGGCCTGTCATGGATTTCTCCTGATGCCGAATGCCGGAGCTTTCAGCGTCCATGAACTCCCCGGGGCGCGACAGAGTGCGCTTAAGGGTTGTCTATGATTTGTTTCCATTCACACATGTGTTTTGTTTTGGTTTCTGTCCTGTCTCCACCCATGTCATGTGATAAGTTGTTTACCTCATGTGTGCTAATTATTCTCAGCTGCTCCTTGTTACCCATTTTGATTAGTTTGTATATTTAAACCCCTCCTGTATCTTTATACTTGATGAAGTGTTCTGTTTCAGTGTTTTGCTGCCTGAGCCATACCAAACCTTTGTTCTGTGTTTGTTTCTTTTGACTTCTTGCCTAGTTATTAATTCATTTTTTTGCCTACCCTAGGTTATACTCTTTTCTGAATGGCTGACCCTCGCCTGTTTTTGGATTTTGCCTTTCGGTTTGAATTTGTCTGCCTGCCTCTCTAAATAAAAGCTTTTTTCTGCATTTGCATCCATCTGCACTCTGCATACACGATAAGTAAACAGAGTGCACACAAATGCAAATGCAGTGAAAAGGCCCTGTTCACACCTGGTATTAACATCTATCAGCTGAACTGCAATGCCATTTACACTTGGCATTTGGAATGTGTGACCAGTGACCACTTGTGATCAGATTTCATGTATCATGAACTCCACTGCATTAGTTTTCATGCAGAAATGTCCTGAAAATCCTATATTATGTAACTGTTTCAAAGGTGTCTATTGTGTAGTCTGTTAACGAAACTTATAAATGAATGGTACGAAAGAAGGTCAGAAAAGCAGCTGCTTTCATGTATACTCTTATAGCATTGCCTTAATCCATTAGCCTAGTGGTGGAGAACTCTGTTGTTCAGAACAATTTCAAGAATGATTATATATTTTCCAGCTAGGGCAATGGTGCAGGACCTTCATGCTGTACTTCCACTTACAATCGGATCATCCAGAGCACATCATCCCATAAGCCAGGTCAAAACATACCATAATGCATTTAGATTTATATATAGGGTATCATATGCTTTGTATTTGCTATTTTGAGTTGCAGAATCTATATATTTTTTTAATTGCCAGTTTGACGTGCTTTCCTGTAGAAAACATTCCCCCAGTTTGAAGGATGAGCTGACTGAGCACTCATCAGCAATGCTTATGAAACACTTTAAGTAAACTTATGTCATAATTTTATCCATTTAAAGACCGGTCTTTGAGATAAGCAATGCCGGCAATTAAAATGTTGTCTCCCTTAATGTCCTAACTTATTCAGAAATTGTATTGTAATTACTAGTAATTAGTATACTAATTTTATAAGTAACCACAGTAAAGCTAACAGGAAAGATGTGTAGTTCTCAAGTGAGGAATTTGAGTCTGGACATGCCAAAAGGTCCTAGGAGTTTAAAAGGATCATAAATGTCCATTCCAAATAAACACACTGAAGTGCACAGTCAGTAAATAACATGTTTTATTCTGATTTTATTTTTGCGCATATTGACGTTTCCTACGCATATAGCCTGCTATAACACCACTGTACAACTACGTATTATATAGCTTAAAACATAATAGGATGCTATGATTTACATTTCAATCTCATAGCTTCTACTTGTGAGATGTGTTGAAGTTTCCTTTGATTGTTTCAACTGTTAAGGAGGTCATGGAGTGACCGATATTACAGTGAATAAATAACCCATGTATTTTTGAAAATTAAGATAAGAAAACAACAACATCAGCAACAATAACAACAACAACAAGAACACTCTGGTACCTCTCCATTTCCCCCTGACAGGTGCAGGTATATGAATGCTCTGTTTGAATGTGCTGCTTTAATGTTTTAACTGAGTATGTTTAACTCTTAATATTTTCCATCAGGACTGGTCAACATTAATTGGATAATAAACCATTTAAACCAACATGATCAACAAGTCTCACATGTAAGTGGATCTCACAATTACAATCATGGTGTTACTTTAATTTCTTTTTGATGCTTTAGACATTTCTGATGAATTTCCTTGTACAGTTTCAGCAATGGTGTAATAATCACACCACAAATATTGACAGAATTTATAAAAGGAACAATAGTACAATCAAACAATATCTTATCTACTCCAATAACATTAAAAAAGATAAGTATTGTCTGAGGAAAATAGGTGAACAGGATTAGAAGCAATGCTGAAAATATTGTTTTAAAGGCATTTCTTTTCTGTTGGTTTCCTCCATCTCTACCTGTCTGATTTCTGGTTTGTGTATCTCCTGGTCCTGGGTGTTTCAGAGCACACAACACAGACACACAGCAGAATGAAACCACAGCCAATGCTATGATGAATACAAAAGTATAAATATAGTCAGGGAAAATCTTTGTGTAGATCTCATATACACCGTATGCCAAGGCCATCAGCCAAGCTGCTACAGTTGCTGCAATTCTGTACTTTATACCCTTATATCTTAAGAATGTGACTGGATGAAGCACGGCCAAGTATCGTTCAATACAAATGCAGGTTTGTAACAGTGGCCTTCCAATCCAGGACAGGCCAAACATGAAAAACAACACATTCCACAACATGTCATTTTTGAAAATAAAAGTGTACAGTATTTCTATACCACCTTCCATACAGTAGATGAGCTCCATAATAATGTAATTCAGAAAAAAAACCTGAGTTACTTTGATTTTCCTTTTAGTACAAAAATGGACCCAAAGACACCACAAATGGGCTGGAGTAACAAGTAAGAAGCAAAGTGCGACGAGGAAGAAGCTGAAAATAAATCCAAAATGATTTCCTTTTAAACAGACCTCACTTGAAGATAAAACATCAAGAGTGGAGTTTATGAATTGTTCAGACCTTTTATCCATTTTGTATTAACTCTGTGCTGCAAAAGGAAAACAACAAAATGAGTCAAAACATACTAAATAAGTACATGAAAAGGCTTTGTGATACTGTTACATAAACTAAAATGAAGCATTCATATGTAAAATGCAAATAAGAACCTAAACAATAACAAAACAACAGGAAGCCAAAAGGTTTACAAATATTTTCTGTGCCATATATTTGCATCAATGTTTCCTAAAGGTCAGCAGATAGAGAAAGAAAAGAAATAAACAAACGCTGAAAATTAAACCATCTTCCTACGTCTATGAATGTTGTTTCATGTGAATTACACATCTATCAGTGCAGATGAAATAAAACACACAAAGTATTTTTACTATCCCTAGCCATTCACAGCATGTACTGGCTGATGAAAACACATTTCAAAATCGTTTTACCTGTGAATTGATGCAAAATAGCAAGATTTAAAAACAGTTAATTCAGATCACACGTGCCGTTCAAACAGCGTTCTTTAAATAGCACTATTTAAACACTTTTGTGTCAATAAGGTGCACTCCATATATCATGTAATGTTGGAAAAATCTTGCAAACAGTGGTCAATGTCTACATGCAGAAAATTATAAGCTCCTTTATATTATTAATAATATGCCACTCTATTGGGTTGAGATCTGGTGCCTGTCAGTTTTCATTCTCATCAAACTAGTCAGTGAGCCGTCATGCCCTGAGGTTGGGGCGGAGTCCTCGTATAATGTTTCACTCGAGGATAAGGATGAGCAATCAGAAGAAGTGTGTATTGATTTGCATTGATGCATCTTATTATATTAATTTTTTTTTTAAATGCATGATTACATTACATGCCATGAAACATACAGTTTTATAAAAACTTTTGCCTCAGGCCAAATTATATATTTTATTGATTTTTAAGTCTAAAGAAGCAAACACATTACTTTATCCATCCATCCATTTTCCATGCTGCTTATCCTACAGGGTCACAGGAGGCCTGGAGCCTAGCCCACAGTGCATGGGGCACAAGGCGGGGTACACACTGGACGAGGGGCACAATCACATACACACACACACTAAGGACATGCCAATCAGCCTACCATGCATTTCTTTGGGCTGGGGGGAAGCTGGAGTGCCAGGAGAAAGCCCCTGCTGCACGGGGAGAATATGCGGGCTCTACACACACTGTGCTGTAGTGGAAATTGAACCCTCAACTCTGGAGGTGTGAGGCGAACGTGCTAACCACTATGCCACCATTCCCCAATAATTACTTTATATTTGAGGAATTTAAAAAGTAGAAAAATAAAAATAATAATACAAATGGTAATTGTGGCATGTGCAAAAGGTTGGATACCTTTCAAGTTGTGAAATCTTAGAACTTAATTACTTAAATTTGTTAGGCCTTAAATGACTAATTAGGATTGTTACTGAGGTCCCAAATTGTCTTTGAGAATACAAATCCAGTGTAATGCAGATGTGGCCCTAAATTTCTTTGTGTTTTTCATGCAGGGATAGGAAGATCACAGAATGCCACAAAACTAGTCAGAGCGGTTTCTTAGAATTAAATACATATGTTACACTTCTCAGAATATTCAGCAGGTGGCGCAAGGACTCAGGTACTCCCGCATTTGGACCTCAGTGCCAAACTGAAACTCACTTAAGGAGTGCTTTCTCTCCTATGTGTATGTAATCCATGCATCCATCCATCCATCCATCCATCCATCCATCCATCCATTCATCTTTTATACTGTTCATCTTTCTTCAGGGTCACGGGGAACCTGGAGCCTATCCCCGGGAGCATGGGGTACAAGGCAGGGTACACTCTGGACAGGGTGCCAATCCATCGCAAGGCACAATAACATACACGTTCCCACACTCATTCATACACTATGAACATTTTGGACATGCCAATCAGCTTACCATGCTTGTCTTTGGATTGGGGGAGGAAACCGGAGTACCCGGAGGAAACCCCCACAGCACGGGGAAAACATGCAAACTCCGCACACAGGGCCATGGTGGGAATGGTTGTAATTAATAATCATAAATATAATTATCTGCTTTTTATTGAAATCCTAAATGTCGTTGTTTATTTCCACTAATTTCAAAATTTATTTTAGAAACATGTTCTACATTATTCAAAAGAACAAAGTTTATTTCATGCAGATAAGGTTAAATATTTTTTTTTTAAAGTAAACTTGTCTCTCAATAATATTTCAAAGTGATGATGAACTGCATTATCAAGTTGAGCTATGTGACCACGTACTCAATGTGGGAATTCTCTGACACTTCAAACCTTGTGCTCACACTCAACTATAGGCTCCTCAAAGCAGCTGACTGAGGCTCTGAAAATGAATTGATTGGAGGCAACTAATTGATGCCTACAAAGCGGAGAGTGGAAGTCTATAAAAAGAAATCAAGGTGCTTCCAGGTCGGAAATGTCCCTTTAATATGATAGTTCAAGAGGAATAGAGGAAATCAAGGCAAGGTTTGGAAGACTAAGAAAGCCCTCCGATAAAACTGGCCATATGCTGGTCAGAAAGGGAAAGCAAAATGGCAGTAAGAACCTGCAGGAATTTTGAGCTGACAAAGCAGTGGTAGTCCACTGTTCTACTGTGCCCTGTTCTTCAAACATTTTACTAAGAATAGTAAGGGGAAGGGGGGTATAATTAAACAAAAACAAAAAGTCTCTTGGATTGCTACACAAAGCATTTGTAAGCTGTGATATATCTACCAATGGGGATGCTAAATACTGACTTCGTATGGTGTCCAAACTTTTGCACAAGCTACAATAATAATTTTTTCTTTTTATTGCCATCATAACTGTACATTAACATTTCCTGAATTTTTAAGTGTTTGCTACAGAGGTTGTGTTTACTTCTTTTCACTTCAAAAATTAACAAAATGTATAACTTGGCCAGAGATGCCCAAACTTTTGCATACATCTGTATTTCAAGTTCTCCACATGGTGTGGTACAGTACATTTTAGGATTTGGATTTAATCACTGAATCACACGAAAGGCCAACATCCAACACATTTCTGAAACTTTATTTTTTCACCCAGGCCAGACTTGCATCAAACACAGCAGGGTGTCCATTTTTCAGAACAGTGAGATATAAGCCCATACATGTTATACAGTAACACATGTATTATGTACTACAGGTCTGCTGTGGGTAGTGTTAAAATGTTTTGCATAGGATACTATGGGCTCATTCAGCATTATTTTTGCATGTCTGGGCAGGCTGAATGAAATGAAACAATGGGATGTGTTTGCACTGTTGGTCTTGAGTTTGCCATATGTGCTTTAAGGGGACAAGTGGACCTAAGCCATGTTCTCAAATACATGTTCTACAGCATTAGAGAGCCAACTGATTTTTCTTTAGTTGTTCATTTGTCTGTATAGAAACTGTTCAAACTTTACTGTTTGGCAGGAAAATATAAAACATGATGGGGTGGGGGTTATCACCCCGAATTTGATTATTAAGTGTTTTATTCTTCTTATTCCACAGCAATATTCATACTTTATTTAAAATCAGTTTATAGTTACATTTAGTGTTGTAGAGTATTTCTTGATATCACTTATGTTATAGGAATTATAACCAGTCTTTCCCTCATCAGCCATTTTTTTTTCTTTCTCTTGAAGTAAAAAAAAAAAATAAAGTGAGGGAAACGGAACGGAACATTTGAAAACTACAGAATAAACAAGATCATTGAATGTTTAAAAGAGTACAAAAGCCATCTATGTGTTTGAAGTATACAATCCCCTCAAAACTATTAGAATGGCAAGGGCAATTCATTTATTTGTGTCCTACACTTTTGGGTTTGAGTTCAAAAGATGGGAATGAGTTTAGGAATCCAGCGTTTATTTCCTGGTATTTACATCTTAATCTGTTAAACAACATAAGACATTTTTTATCAGACCACCCAATTTTTTATGTGAGCAAAAGTACAAGTCTTGAAGTAAATGAAAGTAAATAACACTTAATATTTGGTTGCATATCCCTTGCTTGCAATAACTGCATCAAGACTATGACTCACTGACATCACAAATTGTTGCTTTCTTCTTTAGCGATGCTTTTCTTGGCTTTTCCAGCAGCCTCTTTAAGTTATTTGTTTTGGTGAGTTTCTTCCTTCAGTCTCCTGAAATGCTGTTCAGTTGGGTTAAGGTCTGGTGACTGACTTGGCCAGTCTTGAACCTTTTTTTCCCCCTGATGAAGTCCTTTGTTGAGTTGGCAGTGTGTTTTGGATCATTGTCTTGGTGCATGATTAAATTCTACATGATTAATTTGGATGCATTTCTCTGTAAATTTCCAGTCAGAAATGTTTCTGAAAACTTCTGAATTCATTCTGCTGCTACCATCATGTTACATCATCAATAGAGATTAGTGAGCCTGTTCCAGAAGCAGCCAGGCAAGCCCAAGCCATGGCACTACCTCCACCATGTTTCACAGATGAGCTTGTAGGTTTTGGATCACAAGCAGATCCTTTCTCCTCCACACTTTGGCCTTTCCATCAATTTGAATCAAGCAGTATAATCTCTATGTTTCTGCTCTCAAAGTCTTCTTCAAATGGTAGATTGTGAAACCTTCACCTCTGCCCTTTGAAGGTTTTTCTTCATAGCTCTCACTATGTTTCTGTAATCAGCTGTTTTTGGTTTGCATGGCCGACCCATTCATTGTCTGTTAGTATGTACACCAGTGGTTTCTTTCTCCTTCAGAATATTCTAAATTATTGTATTGGCTATGGCCAATGTTTGTGCAATGCCTTTAATTGATTTGCCCTCTTTTCTCTGTTTCATAAGGGCTTGCTTTTCTCCCATAGGCAGCTCTCTGGTCTTCCTGTTGGTTTATCCTTTTTAACAACAAATGATGTTTTCACAGGTCAAACTGAAGGCTAAAATCAAGAGTATATGTTCATAGCAAACACCTACCTGTTTCAATATTTTTGGTTGACTACACATTTAGTGGTCTGATACAAATGTGTTATGATCTATATCATTTAACACATCTGCATATAAATACAAGGAAATAAAAGCTGAAATTCTAAACTCTATTCTCATATGAATCTTTTTGATCTCAAATGCAAATATCTTCAGCAAAACAATTGAACTGGCCTTGCTGTTCCAATAGTTTCAGAGGGGACTGTATTATAATTAAAAAACATAAAGGAAAAATAACCACTCGCTATATAAATTACACCCATATATATTTATAATATTCTTTATGTTGGTATTACTAATCAGAAATTCTTATTAAGATATAGTATAGCAAGCAAATGTATTTGATTCATAATACAAAATAACTCAACTGCAAATGCAGCAATTAAAAAAATATGTATATTTTGTACTCAGAGCATACATAATTACAGTGATGTGATAGCGTGATGTGATAGAGCCCCATCCTGATTTCTTCTGTTCTTGTATATATCTTACACTAAATGGTTTTAGATCTTCAAACAAAATACAACATAAAGCAAACCTGAGTAAACATATTATTATTATTGAACATATTATTTATTATTATTGTTTCAAAAAAAGTTATCCACCACCTATCACCCATTTGAAAAATTGATAGCCCCTTTATATGTAAATCTGGTTGTGCCACCTTTAGCAGCAACAACTGCAACCAAACGCTTCTAACTGGAGATCAGACTTTCACTTACTTCTAGGACTAGGATTTACTCCTTTGCTTTGGATCATTGTCTTGCTGCATAATCCAGTTGCATTTGAGTTTCAATTTTCGGACTGAAGACTGGACATTCTTCTTTAAGATTTTCTGGTAGAAAGCAGAATTCATGTCTCCCTCAATTATTGCAAGTTGCCCAGGTGCTGAAGCAGCAAAGTATTCCCACACATCTTATTTTTGCGAGATACGATAAGAAAACAACAACAACAACAACAATATCAACAACAATAGTAATAACAACAACAACAACAACACACTGGCACCTCTCCATTTCTCCTGGCAGGCTCAAGTATTTGAATGCTCTGTTGTACTACTTTTTTGTTCCTAACTGAGTATGTTAACTCTTAATATTTTCCAACAGGACTGGTCGACATTAATTAGATAATCAAACATTTAAACCAACATGATCAACAAGTCTCACATGTAAGTGGATCTCACAATTACAATCATGGTGTTACTTTACTTTCCTTTTGATGCTTTAGACATTTCTGATGACTTTCCTTGTACAGTTTCAGCAATGGTGTAATAATGACACCAAAGATATTTAAAGAAGTCATAAAAGGAACAATAGAACAATAGAATAATATCTTATCTGCTCCAGTATCATTAAAAAAGATAAGTATTGCCTGAGGAAGATAGGTGAACAGGATTAGAAGCAATGCTGAAAATACTGTTTTAAAGGCATTTCTTTTCTGTTGGTTTCCTCCATCTCTACCTGTATGATTTCTGGTTTGTGTATCTCCTGGTCCTGGGTGTTTCAGAGCACACAACACAGACACACAGCAGAATAAAACTACAGCCAATGCTATGATGAATACAAAAGTATAAATATAGTCAGGGAAAATCTTTGTGTAGATCTCATATACACCGTATGCCAAGGCCATCAGCCAAGCTGCTACAGTTACTGCAATTCTGTACTTTATACCCTTATATCTCAAGAATGTGATTGGATGAAGCACGGCCAAGTATTGTTCAAAACAAATGCAGGTTTGTAACAGTGGCCTTCCAATCCAGGACAGGCCAAACATGAAAAACAACACATTCCACAACATGTCATTTTTGAAAATAAAAGCGTTCAGCATTTCTATACCACCTTCCATACAGTAGATGAGCTCCATAAAAGTATGATTCAGAGAAAATATCTGAGTTTCTTTGATTTTCCGTTCAGTACAAAAATACAACCAGAGACACCACAAATGAGCTGGAGTACCGATTAAGAAGCAAAGTGCCATGATGGAGTAACAGAAAATAAATCCAAAATGATTTCCATTTAAACAGTCCAAATATGTCGATGAAGATAAAACATCAAGAGAGGAGTTTATGAACTGTTCAGATGTGTTATCCATCGGGTATTGAGTCTGTGCTGCAAAATGAAAAAAAAAAGGAAATGTGTGAAATAAAAAAAAATAAATACAATTCTAAGATTTCTAATAAGGTTTACAGAAGACGAGGCTCTTACAGAAAATAAAATAAAGCATGCATATGTAAAATACAAATAAGAACCTAAATAATAATAAAACAAAAACCTAAAATGTATAAAAATGTTTTCTGTGCCATATATTTGTATCAAAGTTTCCTAAAGGTCAGCGAATACAGAAAAAAAAGAAATTAACAAACTTCGCAAATTAAACCATTGTCCTGTGTACATTACACATCTATCAGTGTAGAAGAAATAAAATACAGAGAGTATTTTTTACACCCCTAGCTATTCACATTTTACAGCATGTAGACTTCAAACTAATAAAGAAATTTAAAAACGTTTTACCTGTCGATTGATGCAAAATATCTTGCAAAATATCAAGATTTAAAAGCAATAAAATTATATAACGTGTAATTCAAATAGTGTTCTTTTAAAACACTATTTAAACACTGCTTGTTTGTGCAAAAAGGTGCACTTTATATATGACGTAATGTTGAAAATGCACATAATTTTAAGCTCCTTTATATTTTTAAGCAAATGCTGCTTTACTGGGTTGAGATCTGATGCTTGTTAATGCTGTCAAGACTGTCATATATATGACTTACAACATTTTCAGTTCTCATCAAACCATTCAGTGAGACATCATGCCCTGTGGATGGGGCGGAGTCATCCTGGGAGAGGCCATTCCCATCAGGATAGAAATGATTCATTATAGGATAAGGATGAGCAGTCAGAAGAAATTTGTATTGTTTTGAAGTGATGCTTCTCTAAGACAGGGCTATCAAACTCAAGCTCTATGTCAGGTTATTACTAGAATGCAGATAAAAACAGATTTGTAGTTTAATGGAAAACATACTATACAGACAGCGCAAACACATGAACTATGGTAGAGAAAAAGGGCAACATGATAACAAATCACAAACACTAGACAATGAGCTCTGTGCCAGATGTGACTTGTATAGTAGTGCTCATTAAGCCCAAAATGTGAAACAGGTGCCAGCAGTCATGTGACATGATCTGTGAGGTGCAGTAGGCTAACCAGTGCAGTGGCTTCGGCGCAACCATTACATTCTGCCAGAGTCACTTCAGCATTTTGTGAGTCTTTGAAGGACTGTAATGTAACACTACCACACTTTTATACTTTTGTTCATTTTTCTTCATCTTAGGTCATTTTGCAAACATTGCTTTACAATAAATGCCAATGAAAACAGTAAACAGTAGGCAGTTAAAACAAACAAACAAACAAAAAAATGAACACTTTTTGGAAATATGTCTAAGGTTTTCTGCAAAACAGTTTGATTTCAAAACAATGATAGTGTATTGCATTTGGTGTTTAAATACTGATGTCACATTAAATATTTGTAACTATCACATTAATCACTGCAAGTTTGGTTTCATTTAACAATAAGATTTCAACTCTCATTGTTCATATATTACATTGGAGTTATAACCAGGTATTTTTTTTTACAGCTGCTGGTATTCTGTGCTTTGTAGACTTATGTCTCAAGGATGTTACTGGATGAATCACGGCCAAGTATTTTTCAATACAAATGCAGGTTTGTAACAGGGGTCTTCCAGTCCAGGACAGGCCAAAAAAGAAAGAAAACACATAAAAGATTATGTCATCGTTGTAAATAAATTTGTTCAGTGTTTCTATACCACAATCCATACAGTAGATGAGCTCCATAATAGTATAATTCAGAAAGAACACCTGAATTTCTTTGATTTTACGTTCAGTACAAAAGTAGTACCAGAGACACCACAAATGTGCTGGAGTACCGATTAAGAAGCCATTGTCAAGTAGCAGAAAATAGATCCAAAATTATTTCCATTTGAACAGATTTCAGACGTTAAAGAAAATTAAAAAAAAATCAATGGTAGAGTTTATAAACCATTCTGTTGTGTTAGCCATTCTGTATTAAGGCTGCTGCAAAGGCAAAACAAGGACATGTGTCAAAACTTAAATTAAGACTTAATTCTACATATAAATGTACTACATCTATATTCATGCTTTTAGTTTCTTCAACAGATCCTTACACAAATTTTTAAGACATCCTTACAGGTTTTTTAAATTCCCTTTGATTCAATAAAAAAAGAAATTGAATCAAAAGGAATCAAAAAATGTTTGATTCCTTTCATAACTGTACAAAAGCGTCCTAAAGGTTATCAGATGTAGGAAGGTTTTAAAGAAAACAAATAAATTTGTTTGGCAAGGGAATCATCTTCCTATGTACATGTCATGTTGCACTCATGTTGCTACTGTATCAGTGACAGAGTAGTTTTTACTGAAGATGAATGAATGAATGAATGGTTGTAAAATTATTGGCACCCTTACAATTAATATTTATTTGTTCCTCTGCCATGGTGAGAACCAAGGGCTTAACCATGGTATGGACATTGGTGCGCAGCCAAACTTCCAAAATTTGATAGTGAAAATTTGCATATTTAGAACACAGTTTTAGGATTACAGTTACTGTTTAAATTTAGTTACTGAGTGATAGAAGCTCCCACAGCATGGGGAAGCTGCTAAAATACATCACCGAACTTGGGTTGAGTATGGGCGAAACCAAGTGTATAATTGGAGGGCAGCAGATTTTCCGTAACAAACGTGAATATATTAAAAAAGAATAGACATAAATAAATAGATAAATAAAATAAATAGAATAGATGAAGAAAAGACAGATCCGTGGGCAGGGAAATTTAATACGGAACATATAGAGAATATTTTCTCCTGTATATTGGGGGGGACAGATTGGTATTTCCTCAACATTAGGGGGGTCAAGACCCCCCCAAAGAGTGTATGGTTACGCCCATGGTGAGAACAACAGCACTGAAGCTCTTCCTGTAATGTTTAACAAGATTAGAAACACTCACCGAAGACCTTGGTCCAGTCCACCATGCAGAAAAACTGAAGCCCCTTTTTATTCTTACACAAGTGCACTTCCCACTTTATAGATATTCAACTGCACTGAGCTATTGTGAAGGCTATAGCATATGCTTTGCATCAATTTTCTCCTCATCAAACCATTTAGTGAGTGCTCATGCCCTATGGATGTGGGCGGTGTCATCCTGGAAGAGTCCACTCCAATCCGAAATGTTTTATCATAGCATGAAGATGATCTGTCAGACAAGTGGACTCATGCCATGCCAGTAAGACAAATGCCCCAGCATAACCGAGACACCAGTTTTTCCAATTTATCACATGTACGTATTTTCATTTCATTGCTCATTCCATACTGTATATGAATGTCCATTCACTACTTCCTATTTGGCAGGATTAAAACAGAATTGGGTGGCGGGTACCATCCCGAAACTGATTATTTTCCAATGACAGCATGTCACAGATCGTTTTATTCCTCTTGTACCACAGGAATTTGCCAGAGGTTACTTTTTTTTTTTATTAATAACACATAAAAACCAAAAATAAATTATAGTCATATTTAGTTATAGCATATTATAGCAGCTCTAATTCTTCACCAAGCTCTCTTTTATTAATCTATGTCTTGAAATTAATAAGACAAATGTATAAATAAATTTCATGTTACTGAGAAACGAAAATGTGCAAAGTCCTTAAGACTTTCCCATAGTGGAAAACTTACTAACTATTATAAAGCAGTGACCAAGACAACAACACTGCTTCCATAAATGTTAAATAAATGTCTCCTTACAGAAAACGTGACAGTGTCAATGATTATGTATTAGTATTTGTTTAATGTATTAGTATTTGTTACACAATTTTGACTCGTTTATTATTAGTTTTAGATAATGTGGCGCGTGTGCCATTCAAATCTCTGCAATTCAGCTGGTACTACTGAGATGATAATGAAATTATAATGAGTGCACTAAAATAAAGGGGTGGTTTCAAATACACCTGGCACTATTGTCAGAGCTGCTGTTACAGAGCATTAAACAACACCCATCTATCAAGTGGACTTAAACCATGCCAGTAAAACAAATGTCAGCACAGCAAAAAAGCGACACCAGTTTTTCCTTTAATTTATCCCCTATTTTTATATCACTGTCCGTAGTGTATGAATGGGTGTGTGAGTGTGTGTGATTGTGCCCTGCGATGGACTGGCACCCTGTCCAAGGTGTACCCCGCCTTGTGCCCGATGCCTCCTGGGATAGGCTCCAGGTTCCCCCGTGACCCTGAAAAAAAGTAAGCGGTTGAAGATGGATGGATGGATGTTCAGTCCATATATGAATGTGGAAGCATGCGCATGCGCACTGCATCTGTTCGTTTCCGAAGTGAACTTCATTGACACGTGGACTTTGTTTATGTTTTGTCTTGTCTCCTCCTCTGTCATGCGTCTGGTATCACTCTCAGCTGCACGCTATCAGCGCTGATTAGGCAGGTACATATACCGCGCACCGAGTAGCACTCGGGGCGGAGCAAGAAACAGGGCGGCTGTGGCTCAGTCGGTAGAGCGGGTTGTCCACTAATCCACTAATCGTAGTGTTGGTGGTTCGAATCCCGGCCCGGATGATCCCATGCCAAAGTGTCCTTGGGCAAGACACTGAACCCTAAGTTGCCCCCGATTGCAAGCTAGCACCTTGCATGGCAGCTCTGTGTGAATGAGACACAGTGTAATAGCTTTTTTGGATAAAAGCTATATAAATGTGCCATTTAACATAAACAAAGTGTCAATGTCAATGAAGTCTCCCAGTAAAGGGCTCCATTCATCGTTCCTTGTATTATACAGTGGGGGAAAAAAGTATTGTATGTACGTTTTATGTACGTTTGCCCACTGACAAAGAAATGACCAGTCTATAATTTTAATGGTAGGTTTATTAGAACAGTGAGAGACAGAATAACAACAAAATACAGAAAAAAGCATGTAAACATTTTTATAAATTAATTAGCATTTTAATGAGGGAAATAAGTATTTGACCCCCTCTCAATAAGAAAGATTTCTGGCTCCCAGGTGTCTTTTATACAGGTAACGAGCTGAGATTAGGAGCACACTCTTAAAGGGAGTGCTCCTAATCTCAGTTTGTTACCTGTATAAAAGACACCTGTACACAGAAGCAATCAATCAATCAGATTCCAAACTCTCCACCATGGCCAAGACCAAAAAGCTCTCCAAGGATGTCAGGGACAAGATTGTAGACCTACACAAGTCTGGAATGGGCTACAAGACCATTGCCAAGCAGCTTGGTGAGAAGGTGATAACAGTTGGTGCGATTATTCGCAAATGGATGAAACACAAAAGAACTGTCAATCTCCCTCGGCCTGGGGTTCCATTCAAGATCTCACCTCGAGGAGTTGCAATGATCATGAGAACAGTGAGGAATCAGCCCAGAAGTACACGGCGGGATCTTGCCAATGATCTCAAGGCAGCTGGGACCATAGTCACCAAGAAAACAATTGGTAACACACTACGCCGTGAAAGACTGAAATCCTGCAGCACCCCTGCTCAAGAAAGCACATATACAGTACATACCCGTCTGAAGTTTGCCAATGAACATCTGATTGATTCAGAGGACAACTGGATGAAAGTGTTGTGGTCAGATGAGACCAAAATGGAGATCTTTGGCATCAACTCAAATTGCCGTGTTTGGAGGAGGAGGAATGCTGAGTATGACCTCAAGAACACCATCCTCACCGTCAAACATGGAGGTGGAAACATTATGCTTTGGGGGTGTTTTTCTGCTAAGGGGACAGGACAACTTCATCGCATCAAAGGGACGATGGACGGGGCCATGTACCGTCAAATCTTGGGTGAGAACCTCCTTCCCTCAGCCAGGGCATTGAAAATGAAAAGTAATTACTAAGTCATTACCAAGTACTAAGTCATGTTTTTCAGAGGGGTCAAATACTTATTTCCCTCATTAAAATACAAATTAATTTATAAAAATATTTACATGCGTTTTTCTGGATTTTTTTGGTTGTTATTCTGTCTCTCACTGTTCAAATAAACCTACCATTAAAATTATAGACTGATCATTTCTTTGTTAGTAGGCAAACGTACATAATCAGCAGGGGATCAAATACTTTTCCCCCCACTGTATGTCTGTCATAATTGTAATAAGTCTGCCAATACCAGGTGATGGAAAACAGAACCACACCATGATGCTTCCACCTCCTAACTTCATTGTTTTTAGGGTGAAGTGCAGTGCCATTTCTTCTCCATACATGGTGTGTAGTATGACAGCCAAAAAGGTCAATTATGCTCTCGTCTGACCAGACTACACTCTCTCAGTATTTCACAGGCTTTTCCAAATGAGTTATCGCAAACTTTAAACAAGCTTCAACATGCCTTTTCTTTAGTAATGGAGTCTTGCGGGGTGAGCATGAGCAGTGGAGTGCATTGCCTATTGTTTTCTCTGTGACTATGGCACCTGCTGCCTCCCAGTTTTTCTAGAGCTTTTTCCGAGTGGACAGTGGCTCTTGGGCTACTCTTCTGACTGTGCTTCTGACTCCCTGGTCAGAAATTTTGCGAGGAGCTCCTGTGCGTAGCCGGTTGATGACGGAATGATGTCACTTCCACTTGTGGATAATGGTCCCAATGGTGCTTACAGGAAGACTCGGACGTTTTGAAATAACGTCTGTATGCGATTCCATCAATATGTTTTGCAACAATAAGTTTGTGAAGGTCTTGGGAGAGCTCTTTGCTTTTACCCATCTTGAGATGTTTCTTCTGTGACACCTTGGTAACAAAAAGCCTGTTATTAATTTGCACAATTATAATTATAATAATTATACAATTATTAAAATATTTGAGCAAGTTCCTTGCCTTTTCCTTTGTCATTCCACTTTATTACACATAACTTCATTTATGGACTTTAATATTTGGATTCCTTTATATGTGTGTATTTCTTGAGTTAATACCAAAGTCTGGTGAAAATTTCACGTGAATAGTCTCATATATTTACTGAAAAAAATATTGACGTGTTCAACACTTATTTCGCCCAATGTACTGTATATATGGAATAAACATTGATTATATTACATGTATGAAGTGTACAGTGGTATAATGAAATGTGCATAATGAAAATTAATCTATGTCCTATTTCCTTTCAAAGTTTTTCTTGATTCAATAACACTAAGCACTTTAGTAGCAAATCCTTCATGTACAATGCTTTTCTGTAGCTATCAACAGACTCACTTGCTGAGATAAAACACTGGCTGAAATGATATGACTGTCATGAGTGATGGTGTTTCAAAATTGTTTTTATTATGAATATGCACATGCGTTTTTTTTATCTTAAGTACTTTTACCATTTTCTAAACATTTGCTGGGTTATTTGCAATTTGTATTATGCAAGTAAATATGTTTTCATTTCCATTACGGTATGTTACAGAATCACACCCAGTCTATTTTTGTCTGAAAGTACATTCAAAAGACAAATAAAAAGATAATCACATGTAGTCTCTCTAGCTGTGGTTCCTAAAACCAACTTTTACATTTATGCAAACAAACCAAGTATTACACAATTTTTTATTTAAAATTTTATCAGTAAATATCTATTCAACATAGGAAATATTTTCTTAAGCTAGTTCAGGTACGGGAATAAGAGAAACCATTGAAAAACCACAGCATAAACCTGTTCATTATATGTTTAAAACAGTACAAAAGCCATACTTTTTCATCTGTGTTCATAGCACATACTACTTAAAACATATAAAGGAAAAACTTGTTATAGAAATTATGACTGTACATGTAGATATATTTAAGGGGTTACTCCATTTCATCATTCCTACCAAAATAGATCAAATCCAATTAGTTTCAACATACAAAAAACCCATCCCAAAACATCTCAACTGCAAATGTACTGTGAGCATATAAAAATATAATTTTAGTACTGAATTGTCAGTTAAGAAAAGTTTTAGGCAGATTCCATACATGAGGCCACATTCCTTTTAGTAGCCTTATTATTTCTTGTGCTGGTCCGTCATTTCTATCACTACTGATTTTACAAAAGATTCAGTAAAATGATTGTGAAAAAATATGTATCCCATAAATTCCACTCATGAAATTGCATTAATTTCCTTCGACTTTAGACATTTTAGATGACCTTCCTTGTAGATCTTCAGGAACGGTGTAACCACCACACCAAATACATTAAAAGAACTAACAAAAGGAGCAATATTACATAAAAGCATTATCTTTTCTACTTTTAAAGAAATACAAATGACATATAATACCTGAGGGAGGTAGGAGAACAAGATTACAAGCAATACTGAAAATATCGTATTAAAGGCATTTCTCTTCTGTTGGTTTCCTACATCTCTACCTGTCTGATTTCTTGTACGTGTATCTCCTGGCCCTGGGTGTTTCAGAGCGTGTAACACAGAAAAACAGCAGAATGAAATCACAGCCAATGCTATAATGATCACAGAGTTGAGAACAGGATCAGGGAAAGTCATTGTGGTTAGCTGGTACAAAGTGTATCCAAGTGACATGAACCAAACTGCTACAGCTGTAGCAATCCTGTATTGTATCCCTTTATATCTCAAGAATGTTACTGGATGAATCACAGCCAAGTATTGTTCAAAACAAATACAGGTTTGAATCAGAGGCCTTCCACTCCAGGACAGACACAGAAAAAAATATATCACTATATAGTACTTGTTATTTTTAAAAACAAACAAATTTACTATTTCACCAGCACACTCTAAGCAGAAGATGAGCTCTATAATAATGTGATTTAGAAGAAAGACCTGAGTTTGTTTGTCTTTCCGTTCAGTGCAAAAATAGAACCAGAGACACCATGAATTGGCTGGTGTACCGAGTAGGAAACAAAATGTTATGACAAAGAAATAGACAATTAATCCAAAATTAATTCCTTTTAGACAGTCAGTAAAAAACAAAAATGGAGTTTGAGGAATTAGAGTGGAATTGATGAACTCTTCAGATATATTAGTCATTCTGAATTAATTCTGAAATGCAAAGAATGTGTAAAGATTTACAAAATAAAGATTAGAGACCAGGCTCTCATACATTATACAAAAAGATATGCAAATGTGTTTTGTACTTGTTTGCTATACAGTTAATGCATACAGAAATTCCTAAAAGTCAGTGAATATACCAAGATGTAAATATCAGAAAATTTTAAAAGGTGGCAGAATTAGAGTGGTATTGATGAGCTCGTCAAATATATTAGTCATTCTGAAAAGAGAAAACAAAAGAATATGTGAAGTCTTACAAAATAATGATTAGTGCTAATGGGATTATTACAAAAATTGTAAGAAAGAGATCAATGACATACCAAATGCTTATGCCTGGTTGAAGAAGTTTTAAAACTGGTGGTCTGATGCAAGACTTTTAAGAGTTTTCAAACAGCGAGATTGCAAAGCAATGACATCGGACCTTGTTTGCAATTCAAATGGTTTTGCCAAATGAAAACATTACTTGTTTTGTTGAACAGCACTGTACTGTCACATTAAAACACATATTAAAATTAATAATCTATTTAAATGTTTTTTTGACATGTGTTTTGAGATACCATAAATGGAAACTGGCTAAACTAATCACTAGGCAAGTTCAATCATGTTTATTTAAAGTTATTCCGCTTTTCATTTTTTTGATTGATTGGATATGTTGGTTGATTGATATGTTTACAGGATGTTGAAATTTTTTTTTTCACATGAACATTTATACGTTAAAAATGTTCTGGAGTCCAAATTGTCCATAAACTTGGTTTATTATATTGAAGTAAACATTTACAATGAAAAGATGTAAGAAACTTGTTCAATTACTTTATATAACCATTGAAATAAATTAGGAGTTACAAAATACAAAATAGGATAGCATAGAACTGGTTTACAGTATTTGAATAATCAAAAGAACAAAACGAACATTTTCATTCCCAAATCTTTAATTTGCAGTAGAGGTCTGACAGGAAACTCCTGTGTCCTGAAGACTTTCCCATTACAGAAACCATACTGCCTGTTAGAAAGTGCTGAAACCTGCTACTCATACCATAAATGTTAAATAATGTCTTCTGTGAGAAAGCTTCACCATATGAATGATTAAAGAATTTTCATTATTAAATAACAGCACATTTTATTCAGTTTATTTTTAGTCTTACATTATGTGGAGTGTCTGCTTAAACATTAATCTGAAGCTGTGATTTGAATTATAGCTGGCACTATTATCATAACGGGGTGCACGGTGGCTTAGTGGTTAGCACGTTTGCCTCATAAGTCCGGGGTTCTAGACCCGCCGGGGCCATGTGTGTGCGGAGTTTGCATGTTCCCTGTGCGTTGGTGCCTCCTGGTACTCCGGTTTCCTACCATGCAAAGTGTCCGTAGTGTATGAATGGGTGTGTGAGTGTGTACAGTGGTGTGAAAAAGTGTTTGCCCCCTTCCTCATTTCCTGTTCCTTTGAATGTTTGTCACACTTAAGTGTTTCGGAACATCAAACCAATTTAAACAATAGTCAAGGACAACACAAG
>JAFFST010053364.1:294381-304927 GCA_022414735.1 Noturus placidus
TATAGAGAGAGAGAGAGAGAGAGAGAGAGAGAGAGAGAGCACATATGTACTGTATATATGGCCTTGTTAGTTCTTGTGCTAGTGCATCATGTGTGTCACTATTGATTTTACCAAAAGGCTCTGTGGAAAATACCACAAATTCCACTCATGAACTCTCTTTCATTTTCTTCTGACAGTTTAGATGACCTTCCTTATACATTTTCAGGAATGGTATAGCCATCACACCAAAGACATTCAAAGAAGTCATAAAAGGAATAATATTACATTTAAATATTATCTGATCTATTGTAAAACAAGTACAAATGCTAAATAATGCCTGAGGCAGGTAGGAGAACAAGATTACAAGCAATATTGAAAATATCGTATTAAAGGCATTTCTCTTCTGTTGGTTTCCTACATCTCTACCTGTCTGATTTCTGATACGTGTATCTCCTGGCCCTGGGTGTTTCAGAGCGTGTAACACAGACACACAGCAGAATGAAATCACAGCCAATGCTATGATAAACACAGAGTTGAGAACAGGATCAGGGAAAGTCATTGTGGTTAGCTGGTACAGAGTGTATCCAAGTGACATGAACCAAACTGCTACAGCTGCAGCAATCCTGTATTTTATCCCTTTATATCTCAAGAATGTTACTGGATAAAGCACAGCCAAGTATTGTTCAATACAGATGCAGGTTTGTATCAGAGGCCTTACCATCCAGGACAGACACAGAAAAAAATATGTCACTATAAAGAATGTGATATTTCTTATAGTAAATACATTTAGCATTTCAGCAGCACACTCTAAGCAGACAATGAGCTCTATTATAATGTGATTTAGAAGAAAGACCTGAGTTTGTTTGTCTTTCCGCTTAGTGCAAAAATAGAACCAGAGACACCATGAATTGGCTGGTGTACCAAGGAGGAAACATAACGTCATGACACAGTACGAGAAAATACATCCAAAATGAATTCCTTTTAGACAGTGAATAAAACTAAATGGAGGTGGTGGAATTAGAGTGGAATTGATGAAATCTTCAGATATGTTAGTCATTCTGTAAAGAGAAAACAAAAGAATGTGTGAAGTCTAACAAAATAAATATTATGACTAATGAGCTGATGAGAAAAAAAGAGTATCTAAAGTTGCTTTATCTTTACTTCCTGCAATTTAGATCATCTTGCATTCACCACATAGATATCAATGAAATACTGAAAGCTTACACCTGGTTGAAGACGTTTTAAAAAGTTTTACCTGTGGACTGATGCAAGACTTCTTAGTTTTTTCTGTGCAGCAGCGAGATGAGATGAGGTGTAATGAAATTGCACCACGTCTGCAATTCAAACGATCTTGACAAATGAAAACACGACTTTTTTGTTGAACAGCCCTGTCCTGTCACATAAAAACACATATTAGAATGAATAATCTATTCAAATGTTTTTGACATGAGTTTTGAAATACCTTAAATGGAAATGGACTAAGCTGATCACTAAGAACTTTCAATCATATTTTTTAAAAAGTTACCTTTTAATTTCTTTTTTGGCTGATAGGGTCCTATGTTAAATGTAGGTACAAACTAGAATTTTTTTACATTAACATTATCTGTTAAAAATGTACTGGAGTTAAATGTCTGCACAGGCTTTAAATTGAAGCCTCGTTAGTTAGATTTGTTAGGCACGACCCAACTCGACACTACCGGTACTGTTACATTTCAAGACTGAACCCAATCCAAACCTGAAATTGGTTTCTCACTCCGCATAACTTTTTGCACTATGCTGTATTTCAGGATTACATGCCACAGTCAGTTAAGAAATATGTAAACAAACACATTTTCATCAAGGCATAGCAGCCCCCTCATGACACAAGTAAAAATGAGAAAAAACACATACTTACCAGTCATGAAACTTTGCTGGGTGAACAATAGGTGTAACGTGAACGTAAAGAACATACATTCTTCTTGGAACTTGAACTTTTTCAAGACATAGTTTGCAACAAGTGTTGCACAACTATTTACACAAACATATTCTTATCAGCATGAGTTGCTGAAGCAAGAGAATGGCATCAACAGTTGATGGTTTCAGTGCTGTCCTCCTCTGATTAAAAGTTAGTCCAGCCACACTGAAGTTCTTCGAGCTGCTTCTGCTATTTATAGGGATGCTGAGTATACTATGGGCCTGTCATGAAAGCAATGGAAAAATGGGGCTTTTATTTTTCCACCAACTAAACAGATCCCATTCATCTTCCATGATGTTGTTGGGGCTGATGTATTGCTGAACTTCATCACCAGTTTCATTCAGGGGCAAGTTTACCCACTCCTCAAACTCTGCCACTACAATCTTGTTTCTTTCAGTTGTGGGTTTTCCATCTGGCTCAACACCAGTGGTAATGCTGGTTGTGGCTTCTTGGTGGATATCCTCTTAGATTAGTCTTAGATGATGTAGTGCATCTGCCATACAAGTCCATGTGTCTGAGCACATGTGTTATAACAAGCACATTAATATAAAGTTTTGATTTGAATTATTGCCGGCACTATTATCATAACTCTACTATCATAACTTCACTAATATGGAATAAATATTGATATACTGTGTTTATGGAATGAACACTTGTATAAATTAAATGTTCATAATGAAAATTAATCTATGTCCTATTCCTTATTAAAATATTTGTTTTAATAAATTAGTTGATAACACTACGCTCTTTAATAGCAAATCCTTCACGTACACTGCTTTTCTGTAACTATCAATAGACTTGCTTCCTGAGATAAAAACACTGTCAGTGTGATTTGTCAGTCACTGTAAGTAAAAAAATGATTTGACTGTCAGTAGTGATGGTGAATCAAAATTGTTTTATTGTGAATAGACGGGGTTTTTTTTTTTTTTTTGGTTTTCTTTTTATCTTAAGCACTTTTCCATTTTCTGAATATTTGCATGACAGATACAATCATCCATCAATTTTCCATACCAATTACTCTGCCCAGGGTTGCGGTGTAGCCTATCCCAGGGAACTCGAGGCATAAGGTGGGGAAAACCCTGGATGGAGTGCCAACCCATCACAAGGCACAGGACAGATACAGAAACAAATAATTCACTCGAGTCAGTCTGTAGTCATTCTGAAAAGAGAAAGGTTGATGACAAAAAATAAAAAGTTAAATGTTATTTTTTCGGAACTTCTTGCTTTTAAGATAGTCTTGCATACACTACACAGTGAGCAGAGACCTAATGAATGCTTATACCTGGTTGAAGAAGTTTTACAAAGTTCTACCTGTGGACTGATGCAAGACTCCTAAGAGTTTTCTGTGCAACAGCGAGATTGCAAAGCAATGAGGTCAGCTCACTGAGATCATGATTCAAATTGTTGCTTAATGAAAAATTGGGTTTTGTGTTGAACAGCCATGTCCTTTTAATTTAAAACATTAATAATCTATACTTTTGACATGTCTTTTGAAATACCTTATATGGAAACTTACCTAAACATGTCACAAAGGAAAATATTTTAGAAAGAAAAATGACTTTGAGGACAAACTCCTGGACACACTGCTGTTGCCAGAAACAGAAAGTCACAAAATCTGCAACTTTTCAGTCATAGTTGGAAAAAATATTAATATGCATTAACATCAATATGAGTGGTTTTATAGTAATGTTTCTCATTTTTTAAATCACAATGTTAGAGCTGTTTTATTTTAAGGATGACCACATTAATTTAAAGTTGTTTCCCTTTTCATATTAATTAAAAAAATGATGTCTTGTTTTATTTTAGGTTTAATATATACATTTGCTTTTATATTTGAAAAAAAAAGAGGCTAGAATATATATTGTCAGGGGGCAGGAGTGGCTCAGTGGTTAAGGCCCTGGTTTAGTAATCATAAGGCTGCATGTTTGTTTTTCTGTACTGTAATATACACAGTATCTGACTATTTATTATACTACAGAGAATTATTGAGATTTTACAGACTAGACTCAATTACAGTACATTAACATTTGAATGAATCTAAAAACTAGGATATCATTTTAAAAACTAGGATTCAGTTCATATATAAAATAGGACCTAATCAAAGGAGCAAATCCAAAATTGTATAATAATAAAATTCCAGGTTTATTATACTATCACTGTCATTATAATATACTGGGTTTGATGTTGGGCAACTTAAACACTAATCATGAAATCATGTAGTCATGTAGTTTGAGGCCACAGCTTAGTGACGTAAAGCAGCGAGTTTATTTCGCAGACTTCTCTCCGATAAATAAAAAGTACAGCAATAATAATAATAATAATAATAATAATAATAATAATAATAATAATAATAATATCCCTCAAAATAAATAAATAAATAAATGAAAGAAGCTACTGTTTATTCTGAGATCCTTCACTGTGAGCTGGTTCTAAGAATGCTGGAATTCTAGAATTTCCAGTCTTTATAAAACAGCCCTGTGTGAATGCTCATCTTCATCACGGCCTTTTAAGAAGAAAATTACAGATCGGATATGCGTTCTGATGAGTGAAGACATGACACTGTGGGGTGTGCTGAACGAGATGCGGTTGAAAGAGGAGCTTTGCGATGTGGTCCTCAGAATGGAGGTGGAATTCAAAGTCCACAAGACCATCCTCTGTGCGCACAGCCAGTATTTCAGGTAAAAGGAAGAAAACTCCAAACACATTTATTCTTAAAAGTGTTAGCTAATGGGCAAAACTATACAGTATATGAGTGAAGGATGAAATGATCTTGACTAAAAAGAGAAAACGGAGTAATAAAAAAAATCTATATAACACAATAGTTAATAAATAGAGTAAAATAAAACCAGTTCATAACTAGACAGGAAATTCAGTAAACCTTTCACATCATCACCGTAGCAACTCATGATGCACTGAGATTAGAATAATTACCTGACATACAGTGATTTGTAAATACACCGATCCTCTTTAGTTGGTCGCTAATACCATCATCGACACCATTGTACAGTGGGGGAAAAAAGTATTTGATCCCCTGCTTATTTTGTACATTTGTACGAAATACTTATTTCCCTCATTAAAATGCAAATCAATTTATAACATTTTTAACATGCATTTTTCTGGATTTTTTAACTCTCTCAAACTACAGCTTTCACATCATCACAACATCTCATCATCATCATCATCATCATCATCATCAGGATTCCAATTTGTGATTTCCACACTATAGAGCAAACTGTTGTTCCTAATATGTTTCCTCGTCCTGATTTTCCAGAGCCCTGTTCATGAGAGGGAACAGCTCGGAGCAGATGGTGTACACCATGACGAATGTATCTCCAGACATCATGGAGCTTATAATCCACTACATGTACACTCAGGAGATTCGAGTCACCATTTATAACGTGCAGGCTGTGTTGGTCATGGCCAATTACCTGCTCATGCGAGACCTTGTTTGTGGCTGCTGCGACTTCCTGAAGGTGGTGTCCACCCCAAGGTAGACTATTTTACTATAAACAGCAGTTCCTAAAGCGTTTATTATTCCTAAATTTGAACTTATTATTGAAACTGCAAAGCATAAACTCCTTTGTCCAGACTGTTACATAGCACAGATATTGGAGACTCCTTCTGTTAGGAAACAGAGGCTGGAAGTATTCGCAAGAGCAAAGTCTTTATTTATAAACAAAACAAAACATAAACAAGAACCGTTTAGCATCCCCAGCTAAAGCTAACCATACTGGCATCAAACTGACTCATGGCAATTATCCACAAAAGCAGGCATTCGGTAAACACTCAAACAGACTCTCAAACGATAAACAATAACGCGCAACGTGCTCTGTAACTCAGAGGTTTAAATAATCAACATAATCACTTTAACACAAGACACCTAGGTCACATCAGAGACATACTTAACAGAAACTAGACCCATGCATGAAAACCAAAGAAACCAAAACAAAAGAGTCACATGACTAGAGTTAGTTCATTCTGCTGGCCGAAGCGTAACACCTTCCATAAACGTTAACGGACTTTCTTTTTAATGTTTATGTGGTGTGTATAAACAAGCGAGCTGTTACTATAGAAATAATAATGCTACTGTCAGAGCTGCTGTTATCAAAAATTAATCAACACCTTCTGATCAAATCACAATCCCGAACTCAGCAGCATTGTGGTTGAATTGTATTATTCATGTAATTATTCTGTGTAGTAAACCCAGGCTAAATGTATTACAGTGGTGATTAAAAGCATAATGCATGTCATAAAGGTGACAAAATAAACGTGATTTCCTGCAGGTTGAACGTCCAGGACATGAATTTCGTCCGCAGTGCAGCAAGCTGCTGCGTGATTTCCGGGCTTCCCAATGTCACCGACTACACTGTTGCATACGAGGACTTTCTCTAGACGTGGAGCTTTTAAAAATGCTTTGTTTGTAGTGTGTAGTTTCTTGGGCACTCTACCTTCCTTTAGAATGGATTCAAAGGCTTAATTACCCCGATTCCGGTCTTGTTTCATAACACACGTACCCAGGCATATTTGGATAAAATATCAATGCTCATAAATTTATATGTGATCAATAATATTATCTTTGGCGTGATTCTCTCAACGTAATATGATTTCTTGATCTAAGTGCAGACCATAAGTGCAGACTATATGTAACATTATCTTTGGTATACAATTCTCAACATAATTAGGATTGATGATGATGACCTTTAACCTGCCAAGAAAATGATGGTTGGTGATGACCGTTAACAACAACTGTTAAGAAAAGGACGGTTGGTGATGACCTTTGACCTGCCAAGATCATTATAATTGATGATGACCTTTGACCTAGACCTGTCAAAACAAATTAACCAATTAATGATACAAAATATACAAAGTAAACCTCTCTCTCCTTTACAGGGCACACAGTGGCTTAGTGGTTAGCAGTTTTTTTTTATTTTCTGCTGACCAATAATTAATTTTGACTTTGAAAAGTCAAGATGAGTTTGTAATAAAAAAAAATACTGACAGGACTTATATGTGTTTTTATCATTGGTTATTCAGACAAAATCTTGGTTGAATACTTTTCTAAGGCACTCTATGTTACATTATATAAGTCTTCAAATCAAGTGGGGTTTTAATGTCATTACTCCATATAGCTAGAATACATCAGAATAACATGTCATTTGTCTGTTTGAGAGCAGTCCTCATTTTCTATACCTGATTACCTGTGTTTGAAGGCAAGAATTTGGGTTTAAAGGTGGTGATGTAGATGCTATTGAAAAAGCCTGTCTCAGATGTTTCTGCTCAAGAATTTGACAGCCTTGACATAAACTACATGCAAATTTAAATAATCTGAATGGTGAGCCCAAAAATTTAACTCAAAGAGGTTCATAGCCACCATCTGAATATGTGCAAATTTTCCTGCATAATTATTGATGTAACTTACATTTACATTACATTTATTCATTTAGCAGACACTTTTATCCAAATCGACTTACAAATGAGAAAATACAAGCAAAGCGATATATCAATCAGAGAACAATTCAAGTAGTGCTACCATATAAGGTCCATTAATTGAGTTCTAGAAGAAGCAAAGTGAGTAGAGGTGTAAGTACAGAGTAGAAGCAGAAGAAGCAGAGTAGAGGTGTAAGTGCAATAGTTTATTTTATTTTATTTTATTTTATGAGTTGGTTAGGTGTTCACGGAAGTGGTGGGTCTTTAGCTGTTTTTTGAAGATGGTGAGAGATTCTGCAGTCTGGATTGAGGTTGGAAGTTCATTCCACCACTGAGGAACAGTTAGTGTGAAGGTTCTGGAAAGAGACCTTGCGCAAAGTGGGAACTGCTAAACGTCGGTCGCTAATCGATCGCAGATTGCTTGAGGGAACGTAAGCCTTCAGGAGAGAGTTTATGTAGGAGGGTGCTGTTACAGACAAGGTCTTGTAGGTGAGCATCAAGGCCTTGGACTTGATGCGGGCAGCTACAGGAAGCCATTGGAGGGAGATGAAGAGGTGTGTGACATGGGTTCTCTTGGGCTGGTTGAAGACGAGGTGCGCTGCAGCATTATAAATCATCTGAAGGGGTTTGATGGAGCTGGCTGCTAGGCCCGAAAGTAGTGAGTTGCAGTAGTCCAGTTTTGACATAACAAGAGTCTGGACTAGTATCTGTGTAGCCTGTTCGGTGAGGTAGGGTCGGATTTTCTTGATGTTGAACAGGATGACCCTACAGGACCGTGCAGTTGTTGAGATGTGGTCTGTAAAAATCAAGCTGTCATCAGGAATAACCCCAAGGTTCCTGGCCATCCTGGTCGGCTTGAGTGTGGTTATGCCGAGCTGTACAGTGAGGTTGTGGTTGATTGAGGAACAGGCTGGGATGAGGAGAAGCTGAGATTTCGCCAGGTTGAGTTTAAGATGGTTTTCCCTCATCCAGACCAAGATGTCCGATAGGCAAGCAGAGATGCGTGCAGAGACGGATGGATTGTCAGGCTGGAAGGACAAATAGAGCTGGGTGTCATCAGCATAGCAATGATATGAGAGGCCATGAGACTCAATCACCTGCCCTAGAGATAGAAGATAGAAAAGAGGAGTGGACCCAGAACTGACCCCTGTGGAGGAGTTGCTGAATTTTAGAAATACCTCCCCTCCATGATACCTTGAAGGATCTGTTAGTGAGATAGGATTCCACCCAGTGCAGAACCGTTCCAGTGATGCTCAGGCTGGAGAGAGTTGACAGGAGGATCTGATGGTTCACAGTGTCAAAAGCAGCAGAGAGGTCAAGTAGGATGAGGACAGATGATCTAGAGGTTGCTCTTGCAAGTCATAAGGCTTCAGTGACGGAAAGCAGAGCAGTCTCCGTGGAGAAGCCTCCGTGAAGCCACACTGCTTGGTGTCCAGCAGGTTGTTCTGTGTGAGAAAATTGGAGAGTTGATTAAAAACAGCTCTTTCAAGACTTTTGTAAAGAAAAGGGAGGAAGGAAACACGTCTGTAGTTGTCTACATGTAGTGGGGTGTGTGTCATGGTTAAAACGTCACCCTAATTAACTACGTGGCCAATGTTCTCTCTCCCTACCATAGTATATAAATGGTTGTTTATGCCTCCCAGAATGCGTCATGGTTGAAAACCTTGCTATGGACTACAGAGGTATGTGTTTTTAGCTTTGTTGCTTAGCTGTGTGATGCTAGCGTTGTCCATTTACCATGCACTTTGCTTGTTTAGTATGATGTTGGGCTACCAAGACTGTGTGCAGGTGTGATGTGCTGCTCACTTTCCATGCGGTGTGCTGTCAAGGCTCCCAACTGTGTAGCATGGTAATTTAACGTAGCTCTGGTCGGAGCGCCAGCTGTTGACGTCACAACTTTTAAAGACACTATCATGATTTTTGTATGTGCCATCGTGAGTACCGTGTCATTGGATCACGGTAGGTAAATCATTTAGTTCTCTTACTTGAGCTAAATTATCTTGCATGCTTTCCAAATTGAGGTTGTAACACCTGTTTGTTCTTAGGGTCCTCGATTTTGCATGCGTTAAGGCAGGCTGAGTGAGATGTGGTCATATTGGTATAGCTCCTCCTTCTCACTTACGGAGCCACTTTGATGCTTTGGGGCTGCTTGAATCTTAGTGCAGCTTGCTACTTTGGGGCTGCTCTAGGGCTGCTTGCTTGGTTTTTTTCCGTTGCTTGATTCTGTTTGGTTTTGCTACTTCATGCTTTGATTTGGTTTTATTTTGTTCTGTTTTGTTTTGTGTTTGTTACTGTCACTGACATCAGTTTTCTTTAATTCAATGGTGTTGTAACAGTCTTTATCAGTTATGCTGATACTGCTATGTGGTAGTAGTGGTTTTGGTCAGCTTTGGTGAACTTGCTACTTGTAATCAGTTTGAATGTGGGGTTATCTGTGTTTTATTGACAGTAAGCTTGTTTTTGCTTTGTGTTATTCTTTTGTTTGTCTGCTTTGAGCATTTTGTAATTGATTTTGTGTTTTGTTTTCTCCTTGTAGGAGCTGAGTGTTTCCTGAGGCTGGGGGGAGTTCTTGGCTGCACCTTGGGCTTTACTTAATTAAGGGTTGTTATTATTGCTGTGTTTATTTGCATTTACATTTATTCACTTAGCAGACGCTTTTATCCAAAGCGACTTACAAATGAGAGATACAAGCAAAGTGATATCAAGCAGGGAACAATACAAGTAGTGCTACTATACAAGATCTATTAATTGAGTACTAGAAGAAGCAACCTGCGCAGAGTAGAGGTGTAAGTGCTTTCTTTTTTTTTTTTACGAGATGTTTAGGTGATGACGGAAGAAGTGGGTCTTTAGCTGTTTCTTGAAGATGGTGAGTGAATCTGCAGTCCTGATTGAGGTTGGAAGTTCATTCAACCACTGAGGAACAGTTAGTGTGAAGGTTCTGGAAAGGGACCTTGTGCCGTGATGAGTAGGAACTACTAAACGTCGGTCGCTAATCGATCGCAGATTACGTGTGGGAACGTAAGCCTTCAGCAGAGAGTTGAGGTAGGAGGGTGCTGTTCCAGACAGGGTCTTGTACGTGAGCGTCAAGGCCTTGAATTTGATGTGGGCAGCTACAGGAAGCCAGTGGAGGGAGATGAAGAGGGGTGTGACATGGGTTCTCTTCAGCTGGTTGAAGACCAGGCGTGC
>JAFFST010053365.1:31558-47868 GCA_022414735.1 Noturus placidus
ATATATATTTAGGCACCATTTATTCAGATAAAGTCATTCAACACTATATACACAATGCCAACATTATTTTAAGGTCTGTTATTGTTTTGAAAATAGATTGGAGATCTGATACAGGAATTTGACTCATTTAACCCAAATGTTAGACAGTGAGTCACGTCCATACAGTAGGGGATTTTCTATCCCAATCTTACACAGCGTCTATCAGTGGAGTAATGAGTCAAAATGAAACTGCAGGTACGAGGGGTAGAAAAAGAAATGGATTATTGAAAGAAAAAGAACAAGAACCATAATAACAATAATAATAATAATAATAATAATAATAATAATAATAATAATAATAATAATAATAAAAACAGGAAAAGATTGCAAGTAGAGAATGCAGAGAGAGAGAGAGATGGAGAGAGACAGAGAGAGAGAGAGAGAGAGAGAGAGAGAGAGACAGGGGGAGGTGAGAAAATGAGAGAAAGAGAAACAGAAAGAATCACAGAAGATGAGAAAGAAAAAAAAAGGTGTACTGTAATGAGAAATACTGCAAATAATGAGAAATGTGCAATATTACAGTAACAGTCTGAAATGCATTTTCTGACATGAAGTCCTTTGCATTTTCTGACATGAAAGATGAAGGGCGTTGTGGTTTCTCAGTAACATAACAAGCTACATTTTTAATAAAATTTTTTATCTTATTCATTTCGTGAGAGATGTGAGGGAACATTCATAGAAACTTGTTTCATGGACGTTTCACAACATTAATTGTAACTATAAATGGATAAAAGTATGCCATGTCGTACTTTAATTAAGAACGAAACATAATCGCTGGAAAACTGCTGCATTGTAAGCGGAATAAAACACTGAGTCGTTGATTGTTTTTGAAAGAACATTTTATTACAGCATGTTCCCAAGTGCTTTATTTTATGAATCCTCATTATCACTCCCACTCACTGCCCAATACGCGGTGATGCCCATGCTATAATGAAACCTGAACGCCGTCACACACTCTCACTTGGAAATTTCTGCAACATCAAACAAGTGTGTTTTTATTTATTCCTCAGCAGAAACTTTATTATTAACTCAGCAGGCTTCACACGAAAACAGTCCACCTCTATCTCTCTATACATCCATCCATCCATCCATCCATCCATCCATTACTAGAGGAAATGATGGGACCCCTGCAGTTTGCAGGACAAGAGGCCAAGCACTCCCTGCTAGCTTTTAGGAAACTAGATGTTCTAACGGGACAAATCCACTGCTCTGACCTCACACCGGGATTTTTCTCACTAAAAGGTAAACCCAGCGTGCCAAGAACAACTCCGTTGTGAGGTTCTTGTGCTTCGTTGAAAATAAGTCGGAATCAAAGAGGGAAAACTAGCCGAGTTTTTGTCTCCTACTCATCCAAGAGGAACAAGAAGAGGTTAAATGGGGCATTGAGGTGGTGGCCCTTGAGGTACTACAGATCTAAATAATGAGACATTGAACTGAAAAGCATTGTGTGTTTAAGTTGATCCTAACTGCTAGATGAAGAGGTCTAATGAATTCTCGATTCTGGTTGTTCAGAAGGTATTGGTTAATTTTCTATAACGTTCTATATCTCTGACAGTATTTCCGTCTGCAAGACTATTTATACGTTTATATTAATGCACTCGTTCTAATACATTACAGTTTCAGTAATAATAACTAACTTAGGGATTTGTATGGTAGAAGTGCCACATAAACATACTTTTTTTGTATTTAATACTATTTTGGAAGGAATCTCCAGTGTCACAGCTTTGTAACAGATAAAGCTGCAACTTTTCTAACACTGGAAAGTCTTCTGGATGGAGGACTCTGTGGTTTCTCAGCTGGGGAGTCAGAAGTAGGATTCTGATAGGAACACTCATTTGTAAACCCTTGGGATAGCAGTTAAGAGTGGGGCTGCATGATATTGGGGAAAACTGACATTGGGATATCTTGTTTTTTCTGCGATATGCAGTATATTGCGATATGAAAAATACAATAATTTTCATCACGTGACTTGAACAGCTTAATTTGGAAAGAATGAATCACTCTAGAACGATTCAGGTGATTTTGTAGGAAACTGCATCTGCATAGTAAAAAAAAGCTGAAAAATGCCTTTTTACTTTTTATAAAGCACTACAGCCTGGTCCGCTTGTTCAGGGCAGCAGCCTTCACCATGTTCACTGCATTGTCTGTTGTTATACAGACTACATGTCTCTCATCTAGGCCACAAGCAGTCAACGCTTCTCTCATCCCATTTGCCATGTTTTCACTTCTATGATCCTCTGGGGAACAAAATGTTGATTGCAAACAGCGAATTTCCAGTTGGAAGTCCTCGTTATTAAAGTGGAAGTTATTGTCTGACTGGACCACAAGTCCAATTGTTGAAGGTGCATAATATTCCATTTGTAGCTCTGTTTCAACTTGTGCCTTGTGTTTTCCGTACAGCTCTGGGATGGCAAACTTGAGAAAAATCATTGCGTGATGGTATTACATGCCGCTTGTCAAGCGACCGGATCATGTTTGTAAAACCCTCTTCGGTAACTGTGTTAATTGTTACCATGTCTTTTGCGAGGTGAAAAGTGATAACATCTGTGATTTTTGTCTGCCGCTTGGAAGCTTTCTCACATGGTGTAACACTGACAAAGGCATCAAAAATAGTGTTTTGCTTTGGATGGCATTCAGCTCTGGCTTTGCAGCCCTGGGATAGAGGAGCCCAAGGACTTGATCCAGACTGGCAGGAGCAGGATCCAGATAAGTACAGCAATGTGGGCTTCAGGATGGCAGCAGGGACTCAATGGAGGAAAGGACTTGACAAGAGCAGGACATACTGCCTCAGGAAAGATTCATTAGTTTTCAGTATGTGCTTTATTTTGATCAGGAACCTATCCAGGGAACACTAGGAGAGCGGTGGGAATACACCCTGGATACATGAGGTGGGGAACACCATGGATGGGTATCGCAGGGCACAATCACACACAAACACACTCACACACCAATTCACAGACTACAGACAGTTTTAGAGATTCCAGTCTGCCTACAACGCATGTCTTTGAACTGGAGGAGGAAACCGAAGTACCTGGAGATAAGCCCCAAAGCACAAACTCCATGCATACAGGGCAGAGGCGGGATTCAACTGCCCAACCCCAGAGGTGCAAGGCAAACATGCTAACCACAAAACCACCATACCCTCCTCATCTCCCCCTCATCCCCCTTATCCTGGACTGTTTATTGACCCAATGCCAAGAAGTCTCTGATATTTAAAGATTGATACAACAGCGCATTAAGACCTTTTTGCAGTGGATTGTGTGTCTGCCACAGAGAAGTCTGTTAAAGTCAGTCAGTTACACATGCATCAGCACCACACAACCTGCCAAGTCAAGCAAACATCTGCCCCCGTCCTCCCAGCCCATGCTCTACAACATCATGTAGCTTCAGAGGAACGCTAATCTCTCCTTTGTTGCTCTCACCTTCAGCTTCCTACTCTGTCATTAGGCAACCTTTGAACCCTGACTAACCCTGGCATGACCTCCATGGGGTCACTCAAGACCAAAAAACATGTGGTCTAAGCAAGCATGCAGGCAGTTTGGAATTTGTCAATGTGGCAATTAATATGACACCCTTTTATTCTTAACACTTCCTGTGCAAGAATAAAGGAAAAACGGAAAACATCTTTTAGAGCCAAAAACGTGTCACAGCGGCACCTTGACATGTCATCGGATCACAATGACAAGTTTAGGTTGTAATAGTATATTGTTAGCTTGAGAGCAATGCTAATGTGTGTTATCACAAGTGTGTGTGTGTGTGTGTGTGTGTGTGTGTGTGTGTGTGTGTGTGTGTTTCCCACAGGTTTTTGAGCGGGGCTGAAAGAAGACACTTGAGTGTGTTAAATGCCCACTTAACCTGTTAATCCTACCCCTCGGTAAAGCCAGACTGTGACAACCTTCTCTCTGTCTCAACATTCTTTCTTCATTATTTCCTCTGTCTTTGTTCATACAATCCTTCAGATATATTCCAATAATAAACAACCAGTGCATTTAAATCAGAAGGTAGCACTGTAGTTAGCAAGCTTTATCCTGAGGAAAAGCCTGAGGAACTTGTCTCTTATTCAAATATTTTTTTTTTCTAGTTCTTGTTTGAGACAATCCTGTAATTTTCTCCATAAAATTTTCAACAAATACGCTGAACCAACCGAGAGGCAATGCTACATTTACAAATATAGTCAGCTAAGGGTCATAGTTGTGTTTGTAGTTTGTAGTTTGTCAGAAGTCATTCTATAGTTAAAACAAGCTAGCTAACATCACCCAGCCTGCCATCTTATGTAGCTACCATATGCAGATAACATGCTAGCACCTAGGACTAACGTTTATATTTAGCGTTAGATAGCAAACTTTGTTATTAGCAGTTGCTAATAATATCTAGGGTCCATAGAATAGCAAATAGACCGGTGAATGATGGCTAATAAGCAAATGCCACATGTACAACATTTAGATATTGGGTGAGATTTTAGATTTAATTCCTTTAGCTTTCTAGCCTAAGATAAAGAAGGACAAGTCAGACCACAGACATGTCATGGATGAATGAGTAAATTTTGGACTAAAAGCGAAAACGAGTTCTAAACTACGGTATATTGACAAATCTGTGTGACATTCTCTGAAGAATTATTTATATAGTCATATGATTTTGAGTGAGATATACTTAAGTTATCGGTTATCTATTTGCTTTGTAATTCCTTTGGACACCAAACATGGTGTTCTTGGCAGATTTGATAGATTTATGTACCGCTACAGAAACTTTATCTGATGTGTGTAGACTGTTCTGAGGCTGTTTTAGGGCAATGATAAAATAAAACCTGTTTAGCTGTACCCACATACAGGTTTTGTTTTGTTTCATTTGGGATTTTGGCTTCTTTTGAGGTTTGGTCGCACAGTTACCATCAGAAGCCTCGTGTTTGTCATGACTAGTTAAAAGGAGAAGAGAGAGAGAGAGAGAGAGAGAGAGAGAGAGTGTGTGTGTGTGGGAAGAGAAAAGGAAAGACATAAAACAGGACTTCAGTTGGGTTTTTTTTTTATCTATCTACCATCATCACAGCATAGTCTTTAGCAATGAATAGACTTGAGGTTTGATCAGTTATCCATCCTGTCTGTTTCATCGTTTGTTTAACACTTTGAACACACTGCAAGTGGGGGGAAGGACAAAAATAAACCTGGGATCATAAACACACAAACCTAAAACTACAGTTTTATGTTATGTTAAAATGGAGGTGTACACAATTTCCATATCTACACAATGTCCATCAGACACCAAATGTGTTTAATCCATGTTTAGTTAAAAAAAAAAAAAAACACATGCCACTTTAGTTTTGCACTGGATCTCTGAGGCTAACGGCATAAATATACTTCTCTTTCAGCACACATATGTGCTTGTACGCAGCCGCTAATTGAGCAGCATTGTTCACATACTCGCTTGCATATCCTATGTACAGTTGAAGTCAGAAGTTTACATAAAGTCATTAAAACTTTTAAAAAATGTATTTATTACTCCACAGATTTCATACTAGCAAACTATAGTTATGGTAAGTCGTTTAGAACTTCTACGTTGTGCATGACATGAGTAATTTTTCCAAGAATCATTAGACATAGATTGTTTCACTTTTAATTTGCTATATCACAATTCCTGTGGGAATTGTGCGCTTTGTCACCAATCCTGTTTGTGATATACATGGACAGGATATCGAGGCGTAGTCATGGTGGGGAGGGGTTGCGGTTTGCAGATGATGTGGTCCTGATGACATCATCGGTCCGTTACCTCCAGCACTCATTGGATCGGTTTGCAGCCGAGTGTGAAGCAGCTGGGATGAGGATTAGCACCTCTAAATCTGAGGCCATGGTTCTCAGTAGGAAACCGATGGAGTGCCTACTCCGGGTAGGGAATGAGAACATAACTCAAGTGAAGGAGTTTAAGGACCTCTGCGTATTGTTCACGAGTGAGGGGACATTGGAGCGGGAGTTTGGCAGGAGAATCGGAGCAGCGGGAGCGGTATTGCAATCGCTTTACCGCACCGTTGTGATGAAAAAAGAGAGCTGAATAGGAAAGCAAAACTCTCAATCTATTTTCGTTCCTACCTTCACCTATGGTCATGAAGGTTGGGTAATGACCGAAAGAACTAGATCACGGGTACAAGCGGCCGAAATGGGTTTTCTCAGGAGGTTGGCTGGCCTCTCCCTTAGAGATAGGGTGAGAAGCTCGGCTATCCGAGAGGAACTCAGAGTAGAGACGCTGCTCCTTTGCGTTGAAAGGAGCCAGTTGAGGTGTTTTTGGGCACTTGGTAAAGATGCCCCCTGGGCACCTTCCTACAAAGGTGTTCCAGGCACATCCAGCTGGTAGGAGACCTCAATGAAGGACTAGGTGGTAAGATTATATTTCCACACTGGCCTGGGAACACCTTGGGATCCCCCAGTCAGAGCTGATTAATGTGGCCTGGGAAAGGGAAGTTTGGGGTCCCTTGCTAGAGCTGCTACCCCCACGATCCGATTACGGATAAGCGGTTAAGGATGGATGGATGGACAATTCTAGTGGGTCAGAAGTTTACATCATGTTCTTTTAGCTGCTCCCTGTTAGGGGGATCACCACAGTGGATCAACAATCCTTGTTGATGTTTGATTTGGTCCAAGTGTTATGCCATATCCCCATCCTACGCAACCCTCCCATTTTATCCAGGCTTAAGACCAGCACCGAGAGTATCAGTGGCTAGATTGGTCCCCTGGCCAGGAATTAAACCCAGGCCGTGGCACTAGAACACTAGGTGCTTCGTCAGAAGTTTACATATACTAAATATGTAATCTGTGCCTTTTAAATAGCTTGGAAAATTCCAGAAAATTATGTCAAGTCTTTAGGCAATTAGCTAACTAGCTTCTGGTTTGCCTTTAAACTCAGTCCCTCTTTGCTTGAAAATAAATCAGCTAAGAACTCAGAAAAAAACCCTTGTGGCCATCCACAATTCTGGTTTACCCTTGGGAGCAATTTACAAATGCCTGAAGGTACCAGATGGGCTCTGTACAATGTACAGTATGCAAGTATATACACCATGGGACCATGCAGCCATCATACCGCTCAGGAAGAAGAAGAATTCTGTCTCCTAGAGATGAACGTAGTTTGGTGTGAACAGTGCAAATCAATCCCAGAACAACAGCAGTTGACCTTGTAAAGATGCTGGACCCCAGCTAGACAAGTATCTATATCCACAATAAAACAAGTTCTGCATCAACATAACCTGAATGACAAGGAATAAGCCACGGCTCCAAAAATGCCATAGAACAGCCAGACAATAGTTTGCACGTTCACATGTGGACAAAGACCATCGATATGTTTGGAGGAAACAGAGTGAGAGTTTGCAAGCCGACAAACAATATCCCAACCGTGAACCATGAGGGTAGTAGCATCATGTTGTGGAGGTGCTTTGCTGCAGGAGGGACTGGTCCACGCCACACAATAGATGGCATTATGAGGAATTGTCCACCAATATACGTTAACATTTTGTGGTTAAAAAGCCTGCTATGATTTTCTTTTTAACAAAGTCTGTTTTTTTTGCTTGTCCAGGCAGAACACTAAACTCTTTACTTTTATCTCTTCCCAGTCTTACTAAGTGTGATTAGTCTAATCTCACCTGTATGTGTCTGATCGTTACACCTCACTATCAGGAACCTAACTGTTATTGTCTACGAGCGAGAACGAGTCTTTTCCCATAACACCAAAGCCGCGATAGAGAGATGAAACACACTGATGTCGCTTTTTTCCGCTCACATCTGATGGAACAGTTAGTTCTATCTGTCTGTCTCTCTCTTTATCTCATTGCCCCCCCCCACACCACTACCTATGTTCTTTTATGCATAACGTTCACAACAACTTCTTTTGCATCATTGTTGCCATTTCACAATGTTTCCTTGTGCTCTCGAGTGCTCTGTATCTGGCTGCGTTTCCAAAACAGAATAGCTGCTTTGTGATCCTTCAAATAACAAAAAACGCAATGTTCCTCCCCAATGTTGAGGAAATACCAATCTGTCCCGCCCACTATACAGTACAAAAAAAAAAAAATTCTATATGTCCCTAATTAATGAACCCTGCAAATGGATCTGCCTTTGCTTCATCTATTTATTTATTTATTTATTTATGTCTATTCCTTTTTAATATATTTCTGTTTGTTAAGGAAAATAGGTGTGCCCCCCCCCCAAAAAAAAAAAATTTAAAAAAATTATACACTTGGTTGCGCCCAGACTCAACACAAGTTTGTTGATATATTTTAGCAGCTCTGTCTGTAAGAAATGGAGACAGCAGACAAGTGTAGAAAAGTGTAGCAGAATATACAAGCTGTTTTCAGACAATAAGTAACTAGATACCTAAATCGTAGTTAACCTTAGCTTAGTATAGAAGGCATCATACCATGGATTGGTTTGTTCTTAAGACCGTCAATTAACTGTTGACATTTGCACACCCACGAAGTAGGCTAGGCTTAAGTTCCAGTTTTTGACTATTAACATTACATTCACTTGAATATTCTTCCGCTGAGTTCGTTGAATCCCCGACAATGTCCATAACATAGTTACGCCCTTGCTTTTAACACACACACACACACACACACACACACACACACACACACATACACACACACACACACAAACACACACAGGTATGCTATGGGATGACATGACAGGTCAGTCTTTCAACCCAAACCTTGCAAACAGCACTGACGCCACACAATACAGAGAGGACAGGATAAACAGATGACAGATGACTCAGTGATTGTTAGCAAATATTCCCTTCTTTAATATCCTTAAATGATACAATCAACTGTTTTGCACTTCAGAAGCTTATCTTTCAACTTTCTCTTTATTCCTTCCTTCCCTCTCTACTACACCATACAAACTATGCCACTACACTAAAATATTGTCAACTACAGAATCATTAATATTCAGACGAGATTCAGAGGATTTTACAGTATACATGTACTAATATACACCGATCAGCACATTAAAACCATTGGCAAGTGAAGTGAATAACGTTGATTATCTCATTACAATGGCACCTGTTAATAATAATTAATGGGTGGGATATATTTCTCAACAAATAAACAGTCAGTTCTCGAATTTGATGTGTTGGAAGTATCAAAAATGGGCAAAATTTAAAGATCTGAGTGACTTTGACAAGGGCCACATTGTGATGGCTAGACCAGTGGTTCCCAGCATTAACATTTGTCCGAGGCCCTCCTTTTGCAAGATGTCTTAAAAACACATTAAAAATACAGACTTCTGAATATATCCCCCTTTTTATTACTAATTACATCTTACATATTTACATTACAATACATTAGGAATTGATTGTGTGTGTCTGTGTGTCTGTGGTTGTCTGAGAGTGAGAATTTATTTATCACACCAAATTGTTGCGGCCTCCCTGGTGGCCCCACTTTGAAAACCACTGGGCTAGACGACTGGGTCAGAGCATGTCCAAAATGGCAGGTCTTGTGGGGTGTTCCTGGTATGCAGTGGTTAGTACCTAGCAAAAGTGGTCCAAGGAAGGACAACCAGTGGCTCAAGTGGGGAGCAAAGGCTAGCCCGTCTGGTCCGATCCAACAGAAGAGCTACTGTAGCACCAATTGCTGAAAAAGTTAATGCTGGCTGTGAGAGGAAGTTGTCAGAACACATAGTTATATACTTAAATCTGTATGTCATTAAATTTGTCAACATTGGTTATAAACCCTGTGTGAGTGAGGACCCATTAAAGCAAAAACTCCTTGGTTGCTAGCACTTGGCTTGTCATCATTAACCGTGTTTACTCTATGAAGCCAGTGTTCAAAGGAGTCGTGTACCCGCTCCTTCTTCTCGTCTTATTCCCCTAAAACGGCGTCCATAAAATCTTCCCAAATATTGATGTGAGATCTCATTCCCATGCTTTCCTAGTGAAACTGCTCACGCATGGCAGGCTGTCACATTAGCACTTAGCCGCAGACGTAACAGGGTTACAGGTCAAGGGTCACGAGTCCCGGGTCACAGACAGTCATTGTATCATGTAGACTAGCATACTTCTGCTAAGCGTAACTTCACCAGCAAGCCCTGGAGATCCATTAGCGATGTTTAGCGGGTATTTGAAACTCAACAGGCCTTTCGAAAAATTCACCGACCCGCAACACACCGGCATCGGCGCATGAGCCCGAATGATGGAGATTGAAGAGGAGGGTTAGATTTTGAATTAGGGTGGTAATGATGACTGTTTTCAGAACATCTGCTTACAGCTATCCATTTTCAAAGAGGGCGACATTAATAGGAAAGAGCATGCGGCACAATAGCTTTAATAGATTTTTTTTTTTAAATAAAAAATAATAGACAGTCATTATCCTGTTTCAAACGTTGCTGCTTTGAACAGTGTATTTCTTATAACTTCCTAGTTTTTCCTAATTTCCTAACACATGACTGGGGTTCAGGTGGTAGAGCTGGGTGTGCACTAATTGTAAGAAGCCTGGAGCATATCCTAGGGAACTTGGGGCACAAGGCACCATGGACAGGGTGACAACCCATCACAGTGCAGGCTACAACATGTCTTTGGACTGGGGGAGGAAACCAAAGTCCCCGGAGCAACACTCGACATGAGGCAGAACATGCAGGATTTGAACCCCCACCTCTGGAGGTTTCAAATCAGGCTAACAAAATGACAATAACGCTGTTGTTCATGATGTGTCTACAAAATGATTAATAAAGTCAATAATAGTTTGCAAAAGTTTGAACAGTTTATCAAGTCAGAGTGATGTTTTAGGACCAATGTTCAAAACCCGGTACTATGTTGCTTAGCTGTTGGTCAGATTGCTAAATTCAGTGCAAATGACTATTCATGAAAATATCATGAAACTGGCGATACAGTGCTGGATAAATTCATTTTAAATGAACATAATCTCAGAGTTATTTGGTTTGCAAACAGTAGAGTATTGTCTTCACTTCAGGAGCCATAACCCCTTAAAAGCTTTGTTATACTGCTCGAAATGCCGTCTTGTTTCAACAGGGACACTCACTGTCACTGTGGTTAAAGAGAAATCTTCTCTCTCTGATGAAGCGTACGTTCTGACGTTTTTCCCCTCCATCTTTCAGCACCTCTCTGGTGGTCCAGTGGACAGATAGACCTCCATCAGGGCCCCTCACTCTGCCTCGCCCTGCCTTGCTGACTACACACAAACTTCACCAACCGAGTGTATGTGTGTGTTTTGCCCTCTCTCTCTCTCTCTCTCTCTCTCTCTCTCTCTTTCTCTCTCTCTCTCTCTCGCTCTCTCTTCCTCATAGAAGTAGCAAGTCTCTGTCTCTCAAGCACACACACGGTGGTTGTTTTATTGCCTTCATGCATGACAAGACTGTACATGGTAAAAAGTAGTGTGTGTGTGTGTGTGTGTGTGTGTGTGTGTGTGTGTGTGTGTGTGTGTGTGTGATAAGACATCAGCCATCCTGATAGGGCATGTTATCTCTCACACACTATTTCACTACACACTATTTTGACACTGATCCAATCACAGCACGACAAACACCAGTCACTGTGACACACACACACACACGCACATACGCACACACATACATGTACTCACATGTTCACACACCATGCGAACGAACAATCTTCTAGAGATAATAAATTTATTTTTAGTTACATTTGGCCACAATTAAGCGAGCACTCCAAATAATATTCAGTAAAAATAGTTTACACTAATTTGTTTATCGTTACTGCATGGTGTTGCCATATGGCAACAGTTAATTTATCTCCAATTTTTTGATAGGCAATAATATAAAACTACTATTTTCCTATGGAACGGGAAAAAGGGGGTTTTTACCTTTGACGTAACAACAACAAAAAAGTGCTATCTCAAACATTTTATGTTATTTTTGACTATATGCTATACCAGTGGTCACCACCCAACTTCCTGCAGGTTTCTCCAACAAAATCTATGATCAAAATCAATAACACCCCATACCCCCCCCCCCGATTTTAGATGAAAAAAAAATAATAATAATACTTGAACTAATTCATGTCATACATATCCATAAAACATATTTTTATGTCAATGTAAAGGTTTATGCAGTAGAGGGTTCGATTATGATGCTATTTTCTTTTGAAAGAAAAACAATAATAAAACCACAGCACCATTGAATTCTCAAATCCGATTGGTCAGATGGTGTTGATTAAATAAGGAATAAAACATGGTGGGGCGTGCTTTTTAAAGAAAATAATCCACAGCATGGTGGTTGTGATATGGCCAGGCATGAAGACACTACAACTCCCTATACCACATCGAGGTGCAAACAATTACAGTTTATTTTAATTTAAAGAATGACACCATGCTTTTTAACCATTATATTGCTATGAAATGTCATGGAACGTCTGGTTGTCCGGTTACTTCCTGTTATTACTTATATAATAGCAGCTAAAAACAGTTATTCCCCCTGAGTCTCTCTTAAAGTTAATAAGACAGAAAAAACTAAACAATTTTTGATATTCCAAAACTGGACATTTGTATTTACCTGGTCTTTTTCCAATTTTATCCAGTTTGGGTGAGCCTGTGTCCTCAGATACCTGTCCTTGTCTGACAGAAGTGGAACCCAGTGTGATCTTCTGCTGTTGTAGCTCATCCACCACAAGGTTGTGTATGTTGTACGTTCTGAGATGCTTTTCTGCTCACCATGGTTGTAAATAGTGATTATGTGAGTTACCATAGTCGCTCTGTAAGCTTGTACCAGTCTGACTATTCTCTTCTGACTTCTCTCTCTACCTCTAGACTAGATTATTGTAATGCCGTACTGTCTGGATGTTCCAGTAGAAACATAAAGAAACTCCAGTTAGTCCAGAACGCAGCTGTTCTAGAGTTCTAACTAGAACCAAGAAATATGACCACATCACCCCGATCTTATCCACACTGCATTGGCTCCCAGTTAAATCTCGCATAGATTTTAAAATACTATTATTAACCTATAAAGCACTAAAAGGTCTCGCACCACAGTACTTAAGCGATCTTTTCGTCTTCTATGATCCGCCTCGCCCACTTAGATCCACAGATGCAGGCTATTTGACGGTACCGCGAATAGTGAACAGTCTTCCATTTAGTGTTCGGGACTCAGACACAGTCTCAGTGTTTAAGTCTAGACTTAAAACGTATTTATTCACTCTAGCCTACCCTGACTAGACTTTCCATCATGCTAAATCACAGTCTTAACAATCTTTTCTCTCCCTCTCTCCTTCTGCTGAGCTACACATGAGTTGATGGAGATGTTGGAGATCCTGGTCCTTCTGCTCTCCGGACCTGCATGATCGGTCACGGAGGTCCTACTTCTGGATGGAGCTCTCATCTACTCCAAATCCAGACTGCTGGGACAAAGGCTTTTCAAAGCCAAACAGATTACATTTAAAGCAATAATTGTCTCTTTAAGAATGTCTGTTGTTACCCAGATGAGGATGGGTTCCCTGCTGAGTCTGGTTCCTCTCAAGGTTTCTTCCTCTAAAAACATCTTAGGGAGTTTTTCCTTGCCATTGTCGCCACTCAGTGTCTTGCTCAGTTGGGATAATTTCTCACTTTTACTGTGTATGTACTGTGTTTTTACTCCTGTAAAGCTGCTTTGAGACAATGCCTGTTGTAAAAAGCGCTATACAAATAAAATTGAATTGAAATTGAATTCTCTCATCAACAAATCATTTCTCTGTCTGCAGAACTGCTGCTCATTGGATGTATTTTTTTTTTTCACACTATTCTGTGTAAACTGTTGTGTATGAAAATCTCAGGCACCACCAACAATGTCAGAGTCACTGCGATGATATTTTTCATCCCAACGGCTGATGTTCAACATTAACTGAAGCTCTTGGGATGTATCTGCATGATTTGATGCTTTTGCGCTGCTACCACATGATTGGCTGATTGGACAACCGAATAAATGAGCCTTAAAGTGGTCAGCAAGTGTATATGAGCTAGCTGGCTAGGTAAACTTAGTTAGTCTTAGTTATTAGTTTATACTCAGTGTTTATACTTAGCCAGTTGCCTAGCAACGATGTCCTTACGATTTGAACCATTTTTAGAGCGGAAAGTATGAAATCACTCTATGTTCTTTGAAATATGTGCAATGACTTTAGTTTGCATGATGATAAACTGGTACACCAAGATTTCCCACATCTGAGAGTTGTTGACCACCTCAGCCGTGTGTGTGTGTGTGTGTGTGTGTGTGTGTGTTTTCTCAAACCCACAAAATGAGATTATGATCTTTTAAGGAAAACATACACGCATACACACAGAATTTGCCTGTTATAGTGGTACTTCTTGACCAAGCTTGTGCAATTAAACAAAAGGAATCCAGATACGAGTCTGAGCAGTGTGTGATAAGAAAGCAGGTGAGGGATGGACAGATAACACTCTCACACTCACACACATGTACACAGGTATGTTGATCGCTGCATCTCTGGATGAGCTCTTCACAAATCCTTCAGAAAGCAGGTGAGGGATGAACAGATAACACTCACTTGCTCTCTCTCTCTCTCTCTCTCTCCTTCACATACACACACACACACACACACACACACACATTGATAGCTGCATCGCTGCACAATCTCACAAATCCTCATGTGGTTCTTCCATTTCGATGGGTTTTTAATTCAGTCTTGTGTGATTCTCACGCTTTGGCAGTGTCGCTACATACTAGTGGTGTAATTATGAAATTCCTCTTATGTAAGATGTGTTTCATATGGCAGCATGGAAAATTCGAGGCTGTCCATCATCAGGCAAGATCAAAATCATTATTTTTTCAATAACAAATTCATAAAAAGCCTTTGCATCGTGATATAGAAATATAAACCAGGAACGTATTTATTTCTACATGCATGCGATTCAAGTGTGTTCAGTAACGTGAACGTGTAAATATAATAAACACATTTTACAAGTGTGCCAAGATAGGAACATAATCACTGATGGGGTGGTGTGATGCCGCCATAGGTTCCTATAACGGTCAATGTCGTGAGTTTTTATTCCTCTTGTACCTCCGCAATTTGCCAAAGATGACTTTTTCTTTAATATTAATGAAAGAACAACACGTTTGAACACTTTTTATCCATTTCAAGTTACATTTAATGTTGTGGGACATTTAAAGCTTGTCACATTACAGATTCCCCTTCATCCTTTGGACTTTTTCATGGCGGAAACTTTACCTTGAACTGTGGAGACTCCTTCCAAATAATTTAATGGTAACCCCGATAAAAACTTCACCATACCAACGAATACACACGTTCTTAATCTGTGTATGTCTCGAGTCCACCAATTTGTTACTATAGAAACTAGAATTATTCGAACGAAAGTATTAATGTAAACCCTATAAACCCTCTCCTGACCAATCAGATCTAAGTATTCTGCAGCACTGTGGTATGAGTGGTAATTAACACATTTAATAACAAAACACTGTAACCGTTTCACTTTTATACCTCTATACCTTTTTTTCCTTTCCTTCTGTTCGAAACGTTTGCTGTCATTCTTGTAAGAAGTCGTGAAGTATACACTGTCTTTTGTATTCTTTAATCTCCACCACAGTCTGTAGCTTTTGACAAACAATGCATTCTCTTAAAAGAGAGTGTGTGTTTCTAGGTGTTTGGCAGGGTGTGTGTGTGTGTGTGTGTGTGTGTGTGTGTGTGTGTGTGTGTGTGTGTGTGTGATGGGAGTCGAATTGTTCGGGAAGAAAAGAAAACGTTAGCTACTTGGAGAGGAACAATAGAAGATGTTGAAAGGGTAAGATGGGTTCATTATGCTACAGAATGACACGATGGTTTAATGATGACAAAGAGTGTGGTGTCTGGGCAAGAAAACACACACACACACACACACACACACACACACACACACACACACACACACACACACACACACACGCAGGACGTTGCTGCCTTGCCTGTTTATGTTAGCTACTATTCCATGTTAGTGTAACCTGACATTAGCAAAGAAAACAGACTAGTTTGGGTAAATATAGGCTGTTAATGTTAGCAAATTAGCTATGCCTTTTCAAATGAGATATACAGTGGTGTGAAAAAGTGTTTGCCCCCTTCCTCATTTCCTGTTCCTTTGCATGTTTGTCACACTTAAGTGTTTCGGAACATCAAACCAATTTAAACAATAGTCAAGGACAACACAAGTAAACACAAAATGCAATTTGTAAATGAAGGTGTTTATTATTAAAGGTGAAAAAAAATCCAAACCATCATGGCCCTGTGTGAAAAAGTGATTGCCCCCCTTACTATAACTGTGGTTGTCCACACCTGAGTTCAATTTCTCT
>JAFFST010053365.1:66401-83575 GCA_022414735.1 Noturus placidus
AAAAGGTATTTCTTAAGGTTTCTCAGGACACACACACACACACACACACACACACACACACTTGTTAGCATTAGCTCAGCTCAGTGCTCTAGGGGCTTGTCCTGCTGTTGCCACCCTCTCCTCCACTTTGGCATGGTTGACAGATTCAGACTGTGAGGCGGGACGACCTTTCACCCTGCCCAACGTCCTAGAAGTGTCACTCTGATCGACTGAACAGGTCTCAGATTAGATCGTGTTCCCCAGAGTCTGTTCTCCACTAGAACATTATGTTTTTTGAGGCGATGCCTTTGAGGTTATTGATTTATTAGTAGGAGTGCGCTTCGTCACCTTCAGAGGTGGATTTTGATGGTATTGTTTAGTTTCATTGTGTCGTATAAGCCCAATCAAAAGAATAAAAAAACCCCCAGAAAAGTAGAGAGTACTTGTCTTCGGCTTGGCCTCAAATCACACAAGACTCGATTGCTTTTAAGTGTCTCAAATGGAAACAACAGATCACACGGTCAGAATTTTTCAAAATGGCCGACACACCAAGTAGTCTCCGGACGAACAAGCAGCCATTTAAAATCCCGAATTTCCGTCCTGAACTTCTCACTTGGTGCTTTAGCCAATAAAAAAATTCTTAACCACTTCTGATTCTTTAGGAAAAGTTTCTTAGTAATTTTGTATGAAGGTTTTATGGTTTTGACATTCCTGAACTGAAATAAGTTTGTTTCACAACCACAAGTAACGTTTTAGTGGAGAACATTGCATTTAAAGATTTTATTCTGATTGCAGTATTTCCGTCTAAATATGTTTAAAGGGTGAAAATGAGAGAGAGAGAGAGAGAGAGAGAACAGGGTGAGGGAGAAGAATGTAAAAGTAAAAACAGAGTGGAGTGAGAATGAGAGAAGACTGGATATCTGAAATTGAGTCTTATTAATCTCCTCAGTAGGCGAGTTCAAGCTGCGTTTATTTTTCTTCTTTTTTTTTTCCCGCTCCTGCCCTAGAAAGGCAGTCATGCTTAGCCGAAGTCGTGCTGATGGAATACATCATTGCATTATGGGTAAATTTTCCTTGGGAAATTGGAATGGAAGGCGGCATACCTACACACACATGCACACACCCACACACACAAGCAGGTTGGCTTTTTTCAATAATGGTGCCAGCAGATGGGGAATGTAGACCATAACTCTCTGTAGTTGTTTGTCATTGCAGCCGTGTGGTTTGATGGAAGTGATTTATAACCGAAAATCTGATCCCTCAACGCTCATAAAAAAAAATAAAAAAAAACCACTTGGTTTCCAGATTCCTACATATTCTCGGCCCCATTTCCTCAATAGATAACCTATTTTTATTACCCTGTATGTGGGAGCTGCACTGTTTAAGATGCTAATATCCAGATGGACTCTGTGATGTATTTCTATTCAGAGCTGTCACCGCTGCACCTGCTAACATTGTGCCATTTTTGAGCCGACCTTACGAGGGGAAAAAAAAAACAACAACAACCCCGCAGTGTCCTAATATAATAAGGACAGTTATTCTGTTCTGATATCTCTGATATATTTCTTTGTGTCTCTCAGTATTTGTATTTACACATTATCTCATGACTAATGAATCATTACACGCTATATGTATACGCTCCCAATTTGTTTACAGCAATAGCACATTTGTATAACTGAATGCAAAAATAAGAATGAAAAACGTTCATTATATTAAATAATGAAATGAATGTGAGAGCTTGCTTGAATAAATGGCACCGCTTTAGTAGTAAGAGGTTTTCTTATTTTTCATATTTTCTTATTCAAAAGCTTTAACTTAGGGTCTTATGAATTTTCTACAAGTTCTAAAAGCGATACAGCTTAAGCACGTTTGAAGTCGTTTATAAAAATGCATATAAAAGCATAGTATAGCTCTATGGATAATATTCGCTTTACCTGTGACAGTATAACATTATAGATGTAATATTAATTACATAAGGCAGGGGTCTTCAAAGTTTTCCAGGCCAAGGACCCCCAAACTGATGGCGAGATGGAGCGGGGACCCCCTAATTATATATATTGTATAAAATTGTGTTATATCAAACTGGTACCAAAACTTACGCGACCCCCATGCAGTACCTCCACAGACCCTCTAGGGGTTGCGGACCCCCTGTTGAAGAACTCCGACATAAGGTATAAAACACACAGGGGCATGCTGTAATGAGGACCTAGTTACTGTTACCACCCAAGTGTTTAATTCCCTTTATACCACAGAGATTTTTCACTGATTATTATTTTTAGTTTATTAAAAATTGACATACTTTTTTTTTTAAACCCATTTATAGTTCAATTTGACCTCGTGGAATGTCTGTGAGACCTGTTCTAGCAGCTAAAAAGGAATTTGACATTCGAAATTGTCTTATTGCACACACGGTACTTATCAGAACGTAGGTTACTTAGAAAAGTGCACAACATAAATTACCAAAACATTTTGTCGCTGCAATTTATGGTGTTCCTGGGACAAATGAGAAGGGAACATCAGCATGTTGTGTTTGTACCCTTAGTTGCTAGCATTTAGTTACGAACGCTCCGGCCGACCACAAGATTTGACCTACAGCTACAATTTTTAACTAGAAAGTTAAATGGTCTACATTTTATGGCATTTGGCAGATGCCTTTATCCAGATCGACTTACAATGATCTAATTTTTATACAACTGAGCAGTTAAGGACCTTGTTTCAAGAGCCCAGCAGTGGCAGCTTGCTGGGATTTGAACTAATGACCTTCCAATCAGAAGTCTAATGTTCTACCACTTCCCAGTTGCTCAGTGTTAAAGCTCTAATCATTTTGAATGGGCGATAAGGCGACATCAAGCAACGCTGCATAAAAAGGACTACAAAAGTTTTGCACATTTAGCAGAGTCATTGTGTCTCTGGAGTCTTTCTGGTGTTTCTTGATGGATTATCCGTAGCAGTTCCTGCGGGTCAGTGAGAAATTTCTCTTCAGAGCCTGAAGGAGGCTCATTCACATCCATCTCACTTTTCTGACCTTCAGCTGTTCGTTTTAAACCACTCTTTTTGACTGAATGGATTTGCAAGCAGACTACTTCTAATGCATTATCGTTTCTATAGTAACAGTTAACCCAGTGGCTTGTATGGTGGATGCTCTCCACAAACAGATGTCTAACTGTTGAAATGGTGAAGTTCTGTGTGAGGAGATGTTTATTTAGTGTTTATGGAAGGTATGTAGAGCTTTGTAACAGTCCGAGGTAAAGGTGTAACTTTAGAAGAAAGTCTTCATGACAACAGGGCATTGTGGTTTCTTGGTAGGTCGAAAAAATGAGAAAGACTGTTTATAACTTAAGCGATAACAGGAGGTAACGTTTCATGGACAACATTAAACGGACAAAACGTGTGGTGTTTTTCTTAAATTAAAAAAGATTTAAAATGGCTGTGGTATTTGAGTAATAAATCATTGTAGGAAAATTATAGGAAAATAATCAATAGTTATGTTGTTTATTTTCCTTTAACAGTATTGTCGTTCACATACTGGTCCTCAAGCTCAGAAAGTTGTAGTTTCTATGGTAACACACAGCAATATATGGATCTGTTTATTGTAGGGCTGGACAATATGATGAATATATAATGATATAATATTGATTGCAAGCAGCTGATTTAAAAAATAAATACAATTTTCAAGATGTTAAATAAAAGTACCATAAGACATATTTATATAATATGACCAAGTATAATATTTTTCTTTTGTCTCATTTGTAAATGGTGCACTTATATAGCTTATCATGAACTTATCAATTATGCAAAGCGCTTTACACTGTGTCTCATTCACCCGTTCACACACACACACCAATGGTAGCATGCAAGGTGCTAGCTTGCCATCGGGAGCAACTTGGGGTTCAGTGTCTTTCCCAAGGACACTTCAGTATGTGGAGTCACATGGGCCAGGAATCGAACCATCAACCCTACGATTAGTGGACAACCCGCTCTACCACCTGCGCCACAGCCGCCCCAATTTGTTAAATTGGGTTCTATTTAACTACTTTTAGGACTTGTGTGAAAATCCGATGATGTATTAGGTCATATTTCTGCTGAAATATAAAACGTTCGAAATCGTTCACAAACTTTCAAGCACGAAGACGTTCCTACCCGAACACTTTTTTTTGTGTCAATCAGTTCTGAAATCAACGACCAATCAGCCCTGAGACCTAGAAATCTAGCTGTGCCTTTATAGAAGCACCACAAACGTTCACTCCTTTTAAATCACTCTATCTAATGAATGACTTGCAAATAGTAAATAGTAAAATAAACAGAGAAATGAGTAGTTTCTATGGCAACAAGCACAATGTCAGAACGGACGATAGCTATCACACGTTCCACTGGTGTGTTTCATGATTCTACAATCTGAAAAACTAAACTACTGTTCGAACCAAACTAGAGTTCTTTCCCTTTCATTGAACTGTACACACACACATTAAGTACAGTACACACACACACACACACACACACACACACACACACACACACACACAGAGCAGAGAGAAGAGAGAATGTTGATTAGTAATTTCAAATCTTACAGGAGCCATCAAATCGGCTGCTCAATAAATCGACTGCACTTTATGAGCCATTTTTATTGTTATTGTTTGGTGCTGCTGCCTGATAAGCCACCGCGTGAATTTTAATTTTGCTCATGTAATTAAAATGCACAGAAGGTGCTGTCTTAGAAGCCGAGGCGTAAAACACCGTAGCTTATTTCTGCGAGTGAAAAACGTGATGTGAATCTGCTAATGGTGTTTGTGCTTTGACTGGAATTACATTGTTTTCTAGCTGAGAAATAAACATACTTTTATGTGTGTGTGTGTGTGTGTGTGTGTGAATGGCAAAATTAGCATAACTGAATGATTGTTCACTGAGGGCATATTTGAAAAACCACTGTATCCTCACTTCCCCATTCCCTGGGTTATTTTTTTATGTAATGAGTGGATGAACAATGAAAGATTCAGTCGGTGTTTCATGATCAAGAAGTTAATTGTTACTAGGTTAACGTCGTTCGCAATTTAACTAGCGCTAGAGACAGTTTTCAGTAACTTACTGTGTTAGCTTTTCATGGTTTTATTTATTTATTTATTTATTTATTTATTTATTTATTTGCGCTTTTTTTTTTTTTATCGAATCAGAATATTTTCGGAAATGTGAGTTAATCTGAACAAGCCCTACAGCTCATTTCACAAAGCAAAGAAAGCTAATCTTAGCATGAAAAAAAAAAACAACAACAAAAAAAAAAACTATCTACAGGAGAAAATCATTATTGTTAATAATTGATAAAGTGTAATTGTATATATAAAGTACATTTTACTAGATTGTGAACTTTGTCTGAATCAGCAATGCTTAATAGATTTATAAAGATTGAAGAGTCATATTTTTTTTTAATATGTAATGTTTAAAAAAAGAGCCACCGCCATATTTATCCATGGGCATGAGGTACTATTCCATACGGCTACCTCTCTGTGTGCACCAAAACCACATCTGGTGTTTATTGCCAAAAAGCTCTATTCTGGCAAACTGAAGACACTCGAGTTTATTTTTGGATGAGAGTGGAGGCAATTTTCCTGAAACCCTTCCAAACCACTTGTGGTGACTACAGATTGTAGTTTTGGAGACTTTCCGACCCCAAGACCCAACAAACTTCTGCAATTCTCCAGCTGTGATCCTTGGAGATTTTTTTTGTCCACTTGAACCGTCCTCTTCACAGTGTGTTGATACGATATAAACACGCGTCCAATTCCAGGTTGATTCATAACATTTCCAGTTGACTAGGACTTCTTAATTATTGCCATATGAATTGGCATATTCAATGCTTGTGCTATTTCCCCATTTTGTGACGCTCAACAACCTTTTGCCGCACATCACAGCTACATTCCCTGCTCTTACTCATTGTTATGAATGAGTATGGGAATTTGGCCTGTGTGTTACCGCATATTTATACTGAAGCCCCACCCTCTTTGATTTGATTGTGACAAGTGCTGCTAGAACTTATTAAACTTTTAGCCATCCTAATAACATACATAGAGGTACATAATGAAGTGCAGCATCGAAAATATCAAATATCAAAGGGGGGTATATCTTATTATTGGAGGGAAGTGAAGCCTTCTTCACTTGTTTATATGAGAAAGTGTTATGTCTACTGCAGGAAGTTGAACGCACAAAATAGAAATGAAGACACTTATAAAAACTCTAAATACTGAGACCTAGCTGTGTATTGGAGCTAACCTGCATACACGATCAAACCAAAAATAAAGAGAAAAGATAATGTTAATCATTTTAAAAGGCCACATCTGGGGCCTCCTCTGTCGAGTTTGTAGTTTGGCAGCCGTGACTCTACTCAACCCCTAGATTTAGTTTGGTGATTATCGTCTTCCTAAATCATCCTGGTTCACAGCGGAAGCAGGGTAATTAGTCATGTCGTGTTGAGTCACGTGGATCTTCTTTTCCCAACTGCTGGCACTTTAACCCACACTCCAAAAAAAGCCAATCTGAGGCAGAGGAAGAGAGGAGATATTTTTTTCCCTATTCAGTGTGTGTGTGTGTGTGTGTGTGTGTGTGTGTGTCACTGAGAGCCACCGTCATCAGGCTTAGCTGGCAGTACAAAGGCCGCTGATTGCAGCTTGAATTTTAGCATCTTTCTCTCTCTTTGTCTGTGCCTGATTGCCTTTTCAGGAGAACATTCCTGCCCTCCTCCTCCTCCTCATCTCTTTCACCTCTTTGGGCACAGGGCTGTACGCTAGCAAAAAATGGTATCTTAGCACGTACAAATATCTCAAAGTATACAAATGTATCTAATATTTTTCTTTGATATATTATTGTATATATATGTGTGTGTGTGTATATATATATATATATATCTATATATATATATATATATATATCCATCCATCCATCTTCAACCGCTTACTCCTTTTCAGGGTCACGGGGAACCTGGAGCCTACCCCAGGAGGCATCGGGCACAAGGCAGGGTACACCCTGGACAGGGTGCCAGTCCATCGCAGGGCACAATAACATACACACTCACGTTCATACACTACGGACACTTTAGACACGCCAATCAGCCTAACATGCATGTCTTTAGACTGGGGGAGGAAACCGGAGTACCCGGAGGAAACCCCCGACACACGGGGAGAACATGCAAACTCCACACACACATGGCCCTGGCGGGACTCGAACCCAGACCCTGGAGGTGTGAGGCGAACGTGCTAACCACTAAGCCATTATTTATATATATATATAAAATAATATTTCTATGAATGTTTTCTAATTTCAAGCTTGGAATATTCTGCTGTCAAATAATTCTCAAGCATTTATTTCTAGAAAAAAGAAAAAAGGATCGGTGTCAAGCTTGAACTTTGTAACAATAGGTTTTACAGTTTATTTGTTTTATAATAATCTGATAGGAATTATTAGATCAGTTTGCTTATATTCAAGAGATTGACACGTTATTTTTTTTTAAAAATCATTTACATTGTTGCCGCTATACACATTTGACTCCTCACCAGGCTTTATTTATCTCTCAGAGATCACAGCTTGTCATGTTGCTGAGAAAAAAACAGAAAGTCCTCTGTCTTAAAGACAGTCCCAGAATGTCAGAAAATTTACTGACTGGTACAAAGTGCTGACATTGGAGACTCCTTCCATAAACGGCAAATAATCGTCTCACAGAAAACATCACCATATCAGCAATAATATATATATTTTTCCTTTGGTAAATAACAACACATATTTGTATGTTATGTTAATGAGCTGTTTATTATTTGTAGGTGATGTATTAGAATTCGAACAGTAAGGTATTAGAATAAACCTGTGATTTTGTCTTGTATCTGGAACTACTATCAGAGCTGCGTAATAGAAAATTAATCAACACTTTCTGTTTAATTATTATAAAGACTTCGGTATAAATGCAGTAATATTCATTTTTGAATAATAGCGCTCGTCAAAGTCATCTTTATTATAGCTCTGAACATGCTTAATGGAATTTTGACTGCTTATGTAGTGTAATTTTATATCCATTACTTGTCTTGTTGAGGTTAACAACAATCGTAGTCTTATGTGGTGACACGTTATTTGGTTTTCTACAAAGTAATATGTTTTACCCATGTGTAACCTCACATTTGTCAGTCCTTCCAAGATTGCGCAATTTTGCGATCGCAGAAATGAGCACGGGTGCACGGTGGCTTAGTAGTTGGCACGTTTGCCTCACATCTCCAGGGTCAGGAGTTCAAGTCCTACCAGGGCCATTTGTGTGTGCGGAGTCTGCATGTTCTCCCCGTGCGTTGGGAGAAACCGGGTACTCCGGTTTCCTCTCCCAGTCCAAAGACATGCATGGTAGGCTTATTGGCGTGGCTAAAGTGTCCGTAGTGTATGAATGTGTGTGTGAATGTGTATGTGATTGCGCCCTGTGATGGACTGGCACCCTGTCCAGGGTGTACCCCGCCTTGTGCCCGATGCTCCCTGGGCTCCAGGTTCCCCGTGACCCTGAAAAGGAGTAAGCGGTAGAAGATGGATGGATGGATGGATGGATGGAAATGAGCACAAAATCAAGGGAATTTGTGATTTTTCGGAATTTAAATCAATTATACACCGCACACTAAAACACACACCAAACCGAGACATCCACTGATATACTAATGTACCGTTAGCCAGACGCTGATAAAACCTCTGACTATTTAAAATAAGTTTTAGATAGATGACGTAGTCTCTTAGCTGAGAATGTTAATGCAGAAGAGCCTAGCGGGGGGGAGGGGGGGGGGTTTGGGGGGGTAAAATCGCAGAAAAATTTGACGACTTTATGGGGCCACAGTGGGATACACCCTACACAACCGGGGTCTCACACTGAAAAAGTTTGAGAACCGCTGCTCTAGATCTTGTTAAGTTATGTAGTTCAGCTCAGAATTTTCTGCCTTTTCATACTGACACAAACATATCACAGAGCCCGTTCCATTATGTCAGCCGAATCGTATCGCATCGATCAGCGCTGAGGTTTGTGCCACGTTAATTTATCAAACTCGAGAGCAGGTTGTTTTCTCCATTATCCCTGAACTCTTTAGCGGCTCGATTTTGATTCATGGGCTCAGAACAGGACGCGTTCGAGGACGTCCACCCACCTCCAGCAGCCTCGCCGCTCCCGACGTCATCTGTTAAAGCGGAGAATCTCTTTGTTTTTTTTCTCCCATCATTCATCCCCTTTTTTTTTATGGTCAAAAGACGATTTATAGGCCTTTTTGCATACAGGCTCAGGAGGCTGTTCTGTGAGTGTGCGACTTTCCGTTGGGGTTTTTGTTCAAATTTTACCTCTGGGTTTAGAAAATAGTAACATTTAAACCAACAGAGGGAGAGAAAGGAAGAGAGAGGAAGAGAGGAGATTATAAGAGGTGGAATGGAAGGTGGCGTATGGAAGAACAAAATGGATTGGGGAAAACTGAGAGCAAGTGAGAGAAAGGCAAAAGATGAGAGAGAGAGAGAGAGAGAGAGAGAGAGAGAGAGAGAGAGAGAGAGAGAGAGCGCACAGGATATAAGTGCACTAGAAAGCATATAGAAGCACATTGGGAGAACATTGCTGATGCAGTTAATGTCCAACTATAAATAATATATTGTGATAGAAGTAAGGAATAAGACACCAGGGGGCATGCTGTTATAGGAAAATAATGAACAATGGTGTCGAGTGATCCAACAGAGTTATTACCACCATTATTTTCCAATAACAGCATGCCCCTAAGTGTTTTATTCCTCTTTTACCACAGCAATTTGCCAACACGAGCACATATTTATTATTAGTGGTGTTTATTTTATCCGTTTACAGTTACACTTAATATTATATAACATATGCAAACCTGTTGTCACTTTTTTTTTTTTTTGCAGATACAAAAATGTGTTTTATCTTCGATTTTTTTTTCCCGAAGTTACTAAGACAGAAAGAACAACGCAGCTTGTGATGTTCCAGAGAAAGCACAAAGTGCAAACCTTGCATGTCAGAAGACGTAATGTTTCAGCTTTATTTGTGACCGTTACAAAGCCCTGACACCGGAGACTCCTGCCATAAATTCGAAACAAACATCTCCTCATAGAATATTTCACCACATCAGCAATTACACCTGTCGTGTTCCATTTATGTGTGAGGTGATTTGCAACATTCTGACCAAACTAGCACTTCCAAAACATTCAGCACACACACACACACACACACACACACACACACACACACACACACACACACACACACACACCACCTTCTTTTGCTTCATCGAAGCTTTTCTGTTCACTAGATTCATTACAGTGCCTCCTTCCCCTTTTTGAAATGACACTCTATTCTAGCTGCGTTTCTCAGTATATCTAGTCACGTTGTATTACGGCGTGATCTTCCAAGACTGCATGATAAAAACATTTAAATTCTTCTTCTTTTTTTTCTTCTTAAAGGTGTAGACTTAGTCTGATTCTAAGGCTAGTCTTCTTTGCCATTGTATCTTTCATTCTCTGTCTGTGTCTAGAGGCAAAATATTAGATTCCAAGTGTGATACAGACTAGACAGGATAATAAAAAGAAGGTGATGGCGTCTCTTCTTAGATTAGAGAATAAAAGAGTACAGTACCTGTATGTATTTTACCCTGAGACTTGGCCCACATAACATTTTTCTTCTTTAGACATATCCGAGATATATAGGCAAAAAGCACATGACTATAAGAAGCATTATTAACCCTATGCATATCCATCAGGTGTAGTGCAAATCATTGTTTTTAATAAGCGTTAACATGTTTCACATAATACTGTATTTTTTTTTTTTTTACAAACAAACAAACAAACAAAAAAAACCCCCGGATGTACCACTAGTACAATGTTGATTGTAAGTCAATATTAAGACAGACACAACTGTTTCCATTTTTGCAATCCAAACGCACTGATGGGCACACAGGCCACACCTCCTTCTCAAACCTGACCGACATTACCGAATACTTAATACTTAATACACGCTGCACGACTCAGTGGAACCATTTGATAAATAATGAGACCGGTGTTATTAGAATAATAAATTTCACCAAGATGCATTTCTCTGTATTGCAGGCAACAAAAGTGGATGAAGGCAGGCCGAGTGTCATCCATCAGAGAGAAAGAGGTGATGGTTCCTCTGAATAAGAAGGCTTGAGAGAGAGAGAGAGAGAGAGAGAGAGAGAGAGAGAGAGAGAGAGAGAGAGACTAAGATCAGATATTTTCATTAAGATTCTGCTTGTGCTCTCTGCTAAAACACATAACACCTCCATTCGGATTCAGAGCGTGACAAGCACAGTTTAGACAATTTAGGTTTTCCTTAAAGCTGTGTGTGTGTGTGTGTGTGTGTGTGTGTGTGTGTGTGTGTGTGAGTGATTGAACAACACCATCTGTTCCACTTTTAACCGTGTCTCACACTTGGAAAAAGTCTGTTTGTGTGCGCGTGTGTGTGCAAAACAGGTTTCAGGAGAAAAGACGCTACTGATCCGAGATCAGCCTTACTTGAACAGAGTTGTATGATAACCAGCATGCATTTTATTCTCACTGAGCTGACACAGACACACCCAGACACACCCACTTGCACCATTATAGGTCGTGACGCTCTACGTCGAGTTGATTTACTTGAACTGTATTTTATTTACAATTCTATTTACAATTGGGATGTACATTTTAGCGTTTATTTTATTTGGAACACCTGTACACCTGCACATTCATGCATTTATCCAATCAGCCAATCACGTGGCAGCAGTGCAAAGCATTGCATAAGATCGGGTTCCACTCCTTTCAAAAATGGAAACAGGATTGTCCTGGATTGTTTCAGGAAGATCTGCCTCAAGATTCCTCCAACTGAGATGCTTTTCTGCTCACCTCGGTTGTAAAGAATTATTTGAGTTCCAATGTCCTTCCTGTCAGTTTGAACCAGTTTAGCTTTAACCCTTTCACACCAACAAGGCATTTCCACCTGCAGAGCTAATGCTCACTGAATGTTTTTTTTTTTTTTTACCATTCTGTGTAAATGTCAGAGACGACAAACAGCCACGCCATGGTCAAAGTGACAGATTTCCCCCCGTTCTGATGTTAGATCTGAACTATATCTGTAGGATTTTATGCATTGCGCTCCTGCCACATGAATACACAGGGCTAGAGGTGTTCCTATTAAAGTGTAGATAAAGTTATAGATCTAGTGCGTGTAGATAGACACTTGGCCGTCGTACTGATGTTTTTTCTCTGCACTGTGAATTAACAGTGGTCAATAATGGTAATATCAGGATCTGTTTTGTATTCGTAATGTTTTATGTGATCAGATATTTATTTACATTCCCTGGTACATATCTGAGTTTCTAAATGGAAAAGAGCGTTCTGGAACGACGGTGATTAAAAATGTTTGGTACAATTCTATAGTAAAAGCAAATGTGTGTGTGTGTGTGTGTGTGTGTGTGTGTGTGTGTGTGTGTGTGTGTGTGTGTGTGTGTATATGACTAGTCATTTTAACTGCCATGTCAAATTTCAGTAATGTTATTTTATTTAGAATGATTTTCACCCACTGGAATGTGTCTAATGCTTCTTAAGCAATGGCTTACCCTGCAGTTCATCATAATCCTAATGGAAATGCGAACACCCGTAACGGCACACTAATAAGGACTTTTGTCAACTGCCGAGAACAAAGAGCCGATCGGCAATGAATTGTAATGAGTTTTCTTTTCTTTTCGTCTTTCTTTCTTTCTTTCTTATTTTTTAAATTATTTTAAATTTTTTTCAAGATAAACATGCCAAACATATGAATATGCATGAGCATGCAAATACACACTTAGCTGTAATCAAAAGAAGCGACGCTCAAGCGCTGCGTTTTGCACGGGCCGCCAGTGATTGCGGTTAACGAGCAATTTGCATAAGCAATGACGCTAATGGCCTGAATGAGCAGCTGCAGCAGCGCTGGAGATAGCACAGCTCTACATATAGAAAAGGCAGGGGAAAAGTGCTGAACTGATAACATGGAGCATGAATTAGGGGAAAAGTGCAGCACAGAGAGATTTCAATAGATCTCCGCTCTCGTTATCTGCCGAACAGCTGTGAACATTTTCGAGCATCTTGCATTGGATATGAGTCATTTAGCATACGACTGGCATTTTCATTATCACAGGATGGATAAAACAAAGGGCAATATTTACATTTTATGACAGATGTTATGACAATATACTAAGACAAATGTTATAACACATGAGAGTGTGGCACTGAGTCGTGTCATGTCACAAAAATCGTAGATTTCTACAACATATGTCCTTTATGAGGGGTGCATGTTGGCCTCACACCTCCATGGTTGGGGGTTTGATTTCCCGCACTGCCCTGTATGTGCAGAGTTTGCATGAACTTCCTGTGCTGCGGGCATTTCCTCCGGATACTCCGGTTTCCTCCTCCAGTCCAAAGACATACATGGTAGACTGATTGGCATGTCCAAAGTGTACGTAAAGTATGAATGGGTGTGTGATTGTACGCTACGATGGATTGGCACCCCATCCAGGATGTACCCCACCTTGTGCCCGACGCTCCCTGGGATAGGCTCCAGGTTCCCTGCGACCCTGTAGGATAAGCACTATAGAAGATGGATGTCCTTTATGAGTTTGCCATAGGCTTTTTTTCAATTACATAATGACAGCCTTCATAAGCTTTTATGGTGCATTACAATTAATAATAATAATTTATATAGCGCTTTTTACAATGGTACATTGTCTCAAAGCAGCTTTACAGAAATATCATTTTTACATTTACAAGCGACTTACTAATGAGAGCACATTCACACACCAATGGTAGCAGAGCTGCCATGCAAGGTGCTAGCTTGCCATTGGGGGCAACTTAGGGTTCAGTGTCTTGCCCAAGGACACTTCGGCATGGGATCACCCGGGCCGGGATTCGAACCGCCAACCCTACGGTTAGTGGACAACCCGCTCTACCGACTGAGCCACAGCCGCCCTAATGTAAGTCAAGTTACATTTCTAATCAGATCAGTGCAGTTGTAACACCTGTCATGAGCTTGTCATAAAGTACGTGTATTAGTGTGTAAAAATGTGAAAAAAAAAGCTATTCAAATTTAAGTTATCCTATGACCTAAGATATATAATTGATGTTATAATACGAATGATGTGAGGCACGCATTTAAACACACACAAAGACAGATAGGCATGTTTTCACTGAAAATACCAAACACTGTTAACAGAAAAGTTGTAACTCTTCAGTTCAAACAAACAAACACTAAACTTATGGTTCTGTTATCTGTTCTTTGGGTATAATTTGTACATTGATTGGACAGTGTGTGTGTTTAGTCCATCTACCTTTACTACATCCTCCAAAAGCACTTTTTTTTTGGGGGGGGGGGGGCATTCACATGTACTTCATTCACGTTCATTATACATCACATGCGCCTTCTCAATCACTGCTGCTGACGTGTTGCATGCGTCAGTAGAGAAGGTTGAAAAATATTATCCGAAACACATGGCTGTCACTGATAGGCTGCATGAATCTCCAGTTTGCTCTAGAAAGAAATCAGTCCCAGCCTGACCTTATAGTGAGGTCTTTGTAACAAAAATATAGTTGTCCACACTGGACTGCCATATGATGTTTATGACCTTGGTATGTCCGTAGGAGGACGTCAAGTGTACTTGATTATGAATCTCTAGTTAGCATGAAATGACATTTGGTGATTTGATTGCTCTGTTAATTAAAGGTTGATAATCTAGACTCCAGGTGTGTCTCCATCGAGGGCCATGATTCTTTGAGTTCCTATTCTACATTCCCACTGCACAGCTGGCACGTGGACAGTAATGAAAAATAACAGAAGTGACGCAATCTCGACATAATTTCAACGGACATCAAAAACACAGTGACAAGGTTAATATAAAGACTGAGCGTGATGTTAATGTTTATGTAGCACGTAGCACAGTTTCACTCTTCATGACTATTTTTGTCAGTAGACACATGCAAATGCACTCTTGTAGAAACAGAAGTGTTGTGTGTGTGTGTGAAAATGTTCTGTTTTGCTGGCCGTGACATACCATCTCTGTTAAAAAAAAAAAAAAAAAAAAAAAAACAACACAAACAAATCGTGTAATCTGGTTTTTCTGATGATGAGTAAAGAAGTCATTCTGAGAAGCTTGTTATGGTCAGTAAGCTCAGCTTGAATGGTTTCCAGTCACAAAAAAAGTCCTCTTGAGCAGGAACTTTGACTACCAGCCCTGGTTCCTGGAAATGTGCCTAAGATTTCTGATGTTCCTGTTGAGCTTTCAACTACATTATCCCATCATGCTTTGTGATCTGATGGCACTGGATGAATCCATGCCTTGATAAGATTGCAGTTTTTGTAAAAACTATTTTTTATCATACATCACCCACTTGTCATCACGGTCTCCTGGCATTTCCTCATAATGACGACAATCAAAAGTACAGTACACTGATTCTTGCACTGCATTTATATAATATAAGCTCACGTCTGGATGTTTTCACGTTTGAGGACATTTGTTTCAAATAAAACATTTTCCTAAGTCACAAGAAGCATCCTTCTGTCAGCGGAGCCATGCTCTGGCCAAGTCTTTTATTTCCATTACAGTATGGGCTCATGTGGTAATATTTCTCTGTGGCTGTGGATGGTGTATAATGCCGGCACTAATTCAATATGATCCTACAGCCCAATCCTACAGCATCTTGGGTTTTGCTGCGAACCAGAATTCACCAACACAAACTAGTTCATCAAATCTCAACAAACATCAACAATCTCCATCAAACACCAACACACACCAACATTCTCCATCAAATGTCAAAATTCTCCATCAAACACTAACATTCTCCATCAAACACCAACACACACAATCATTCTCCATCAAATGTCAAAATTCTCCTTCAAATACCAACATTCTCCATCAAACACCAACACACACCAACATTCTCCATCAAATGTCAAAATTCTCCATCAAACACCAACACACACCAACATTCTCCATCAAACACCAACATTCTCCATCAAACACCAACATTCTCCATCAAACACCAAAATTCTCCATCAAACACAAACAAACACCAACATTCTCCATCAAACACCAACATTCTCCATCAAACACCAACACACACCAACATTCTCCATCAAATGTCAAAATTCTCCATCAAACACCAACACACACCAACATTCTCCATCAAATATCAAAATTCTCCATCAAACACCAACACACACCAACATTCTCGATCAAATGTCAAAATTCTCCATCAAACACCAAAATTCTCCATCAAACACAAACACACACCAACATTCTCCAACAAACACCAACATTCTCCATCAAATGTCAAAATTCTCCATCAAACACAAACACACACCAACATTCTCCATCAAACACCAACATTCTCCATCAAACACCAACATTCTCCATCAAATGTCAAAATTCTCCATCAAACACCAACATTCTCCATCAAACACCAACACACACCAACATTCTCCATCAAATATCAAAATTCTCCATCAAACACCAACACACACCAACATTCTCCATCAAACACCAACATTCTCCATCAAACACCAACACACACCAACATTCTCGATCAAATGTCAAAATTCTCCATCAAACACCAACATTCTCCATCAAACACCAACACACACCAACATTCTCCATCAAATATCAAAATTCTCCATCAAACACAAACACACACCAACATTCTCCATCAAACACCAACATTCTCCATCAAACACCAACACACACCAACATTCTCCATCAAACACCAAAATTCTCCATCAAACACCAACATTCTCCATCAAACACCAACACACACCAACATTCTCCATCAAATGTCAAAATTCTCCATCAAACACACACACACCAACATTCTCCATCAAATGTCAAAATTCTCCATCAAACACAAACACACACCAACATTCTCCATCAAACACCAACATTCTCCATCAAACACCAACATTCTCCATCAAATGTCAAAATTCTCCATCAAACACCAACATTCTCCATCAAACACCAACACACACCAACATTCTCCATCAAATGTCAAAATTCTCCATCAAACACAAACACACACCAACATTCTCCATCAAATGTCAAAATTCTCCATCAAACACCAACATTCTCCATCAAACACCAACATTCTCCATCAAATGTCAAAATTCTCCATCAAACACCAACATTCTC
>JAFFST010053366.1:0-47315 GCA_022414735.1 Noturus placidus
GAGGCCTGAAACGTGGCAAAAGGTCGAACAGTTCAAGGGGGCTGAATACTTTTGCAAGGCACTGTATATATTCACATAATGGGCTTTTAACATGTCTTTCTATAGAGTGATAAGCAAAAAGGAATAAAAAATTGGCTGAACTATTTACATATTTCTGAACTGACAATGGTTGCACATATTTCTTGTGTCCATAAATCAATGGACCATTAACCTATGGACCTATATCTGTGCCACACATAAAGAGGACACTACAGTATGTTACCATGTGTGATGGCAACTTAATATCTCCAAAATCATTGATATTAAAAGGACCTGTCATGTTATCTTTGATAATGTTATATTATGTTTAACAATATATTTATCGTCCACTAGATGGAATTGTTTGTCTTGGATAGAGCCAAAGAACACTGAAATACAAAGTGGTAATGTTAGTTTTGATGCATGCTGTACCTAGTTTGGTAGAGTGAAGAACACACATTGAATCATTTGTGTAAAGCTTGAAAGAAGCTTTTCTTGAGGTTTTTTTTTTTATTATTCATCTTTCTAGTTTGTAATCTTTTTTGATTGTATTTGGTGAGTTTTGCTGTTTGTGTCAATCTCCTCTGTCTCTTGCTCTCTCATGTGTGTGCATGCATGTGTGTGTGGTGGAGGAGAGGTGGGACTTGTGACGCACTATTCTCCCCTGAATTTTTGCCTTTTGTGTAAGTATAGCAGTCTGCTAAATGCAGAATTGAGTAAATATAAACAGGTTGTAGCACTGTTCAGGAAAAAAAAAAGTGTATTTGTATTATGTATTCTCAGTGCAGAAACATTGAGTTATAGCAGCACAAAATCATTCAAAATAATGTTATAGCAGCACAGAGTAAATCAAATGAATATTTTAGCAGCAGAAAATCATTCAGATTAAAATTATAGCAGCACAGAGTAAATCAAGTTAATATTATAGCAGCAGTAAATCAAATTAATGATATAGCAGAAGGAATCAATTAAAAATAATGTTAAAGTTGCATTGTAGCAACACAAAGTAATTCTCCAAAATGCTCACTGACTCCTGATTTTTCTCTACAATGATCATTTGTGGAAAACTAAAAAAAATAACTTAAAATCTGTCATTGATCCAAATGCATTGAAATGTTGTACCTGTGAGATACATTTCTCTACCATGTAAATTTTTAAATGGTCGGCAATCTTGAGGAGGAATCTGCCATTGCTGCTTGCAGCTATACTTTTATGTTGTTATTTATTTTTTTATCTTTCTTTTCATGTTACACATGACACGAACTCGACTGTACTCAGAAAAATTTCAGAGTGTGTGCCAAGATTGAGTACAAATTTACCCAAGTTCGTTCATAATTGAACTCGAGTCCGAGTCCGGGATTTATTACCCCAACTCTACTGCACCGACAGATGCCAACCCATGCCAACAATCACCAACTTTTAAAAGTTGAACATTTGATTTAGAATGTTGTGAAACACAGCTGTGATGTTCACACTGCCACAACAGACACCAGCAAACTGTTTTTATGGACAGTCAGACTGGTTGAAAAATTAAAGATCCTTTTACCACAATCAAAATGTTACTATTACTAGTGTCTGTATGCACCATTATACTCCTGAAAAGAGGAAGAGTGGGAAAAAAATGGTGTGGCTGAAGCCTTAGTTGTTGTCATGTAAGAGACAGGCATTTACTTAAAATTATGCAGAGAATTGCAGACAAATGATGTGCAAGGCTTTCAGAATTTTGTTTGGTTTGATCCCAAGCAGTTTCAACAACTCTAAAAAGACATCTTAAGCAGCAATTATTGGTACCATGAATTCATACAAGAAACATATATTTGCCCATGGTTAAATATGGTGGTGGCTCTTTAATGTTTTGCGGCTTTAATGTTTTTCTGCCAGAGGACCTGAACATTTTGTTAGGATACATGGCATAAATGAAAACCTGACTTCCTCTGCTGGAGAGCTTAACATGGGCCGTGGTTGGATCTTACAACAGGACAGTGATCCAAAACATTCATCAAAATCAACACAAACATGGTTTACTGACCACAAAGTCAAGGTCCTGCCATGGCCATCCAGGTCCCCTGACTTGAAACCCATAGAAAACCTGTGGGGTGAACTGAAGAGGAGAGTCCACCAACGTGAACCTGAAATTTTTAAGGATCTGGAGAGATCTGGTGAGATTCTGTATGGAGGAACGGTATCAGATACCTTGTCATGTATTCTCCAACCTCATCAGGTCAGGCGTTATAGGAGAAGACTCAGAGCTGTTATCTTGGCAAAGGGAGGCAGCACGAAGTATTGACCAAAAGGATGCCAATAATTGTTTTTTTTTTTTTTTGATAAACCTGTGATTATTTGCAATTGTTTGATATCCAACAGCCTTCTTTGCTCATATTTACCAAGAGTGCCAATATTAGTGCAGGGCACTCTATGTGGTAAGCTAAGACCATTGTTAGGCCATAAATTTTGAACAATAATTTTACTCACATGTAAGTTTAAAACATTTGTTGCGATGTCGCTTCTTACTTCATGAAACAGAATACGAAAAATGGAATTATCCCGATTTAAAATTCAAAACACGAGCAGATGATCCTCATCAGGGGTCAAAAAAAACTATTTTGTTTAAATAACACATCGATACATAATTTATTCTCTTATTTGGTCCAGAAATCTGTCATTTCACCCATAACAACTATTTAGCACTCCAGCAACCTTGTACGAGCTTTTGTTTCTATGGAGTTTTCAGGGACGATTTCCTCATCGTCATGGCGACGTTTCGTTCCCAGGTCAGATTACGTCAGATTTTGTTGGAAAATCATACCACACTGTTCAGACATTTCACGACCGACAGACGCCTATTGAACATGTCCAGTCGGTGAAAACAAACGCCGATCAACGGCAACAGACGCCGACAGGAGTAACACACTGATCAGACAAAAACCGACAAACGTGTCTGTCGGTCGGTGACTGTCGGTGCAGTGTGAACTTGAGCTTTCAACATAGCGAAGTGAAAAAACATGGACGCCTTCATGACCTTTCTTTTTTTTTTTTTTTTTTTTTTTTTTTTTTTTTTTTTAGCAACAAACTAGCCAGCTAACTGAAAAGTGGTGCATATTTTCCTCCTCAAACGAGATCTATATTGCCAGTGTTATCGATTTAGCAAGCGAATGTGTTTGTGTTGATAGATCTAAAGTAAATACATTGGTATACATCACAATTTGTTTAAAGAAAAGAAGTGCTACTTTGTTTACTTCTGATGCTGGGCGTGGCCATGTTGATTTGACGTCACTGTAAACCAGGGAGGACGTGTGAACATTTACCCCAAGTTGACGATTAGGAATTTAAAAGTTGGGGGATGTTTTCTTTGTTTTTTTTTTCCTGCTTGGATGTTATGATTACAAGTTGCGACCTCGTGTCGAACACAAGATACCACACATACTATATATTCCACTTCAAAGCCATACAGTATGGATAATATAATATAATATAATACAAACAATAGCGATACGTTACAGACTCCCATATGGTCTAGCGGTTAGGATTCCTGGTTTTCACCCAGGCGGCCCGGGTTCGACTCCCGGTATGGGAAGGTATATTTTTCCTTCTTGTGTTTTTAATACACCTAGATGTCAGGATGAATTTTATCTTTTATTAAACAACAGTACACTTTTCGTCCTATTATGAAGTAGAGTCTACGTATATTTTCCTTTAATTAAAGTGACTTCGAATTCGAACACCAAACAGCCCACAGTCTCGTTAATGTGCTTTCAGATTCGAATCATACGATTTTACAAGACTAGGGATTAATTATAGCCTACTTCTAGAGGCGAAGTGTAATTTTAACTTACTAAAACTATATTAAACGGAACATAGTCTATCAGCTATAGTCGAGGTTTTAGCACTATTTTAGGAATTGATTCGGTATTCCTTTTACTCAGTGTCTGATGGGCTTAAGGTCCGGCTTTTCCATTATAAGAGCAGATTCTCGAGTGTTTCTTGCTGAGTGAATGTGCCCGGTGGGTTCAGAAGGAAAGTGTGAGTGTTCGGAATTCCCCCACGGTCTTCTTTCAGGAAAATGAACTGAGTGACACGACATACAGCAAAGAGAACCAACAGCCGAACAGAAGAGTGTGTTTTCCTGAACCGGACCCCGGAGACAGCACACAGCGCGGCATGTCTGCATTTTCTCTAGCCGCTTCATTAAAGTGGATGTTGTATCTATCATTGCTAGCACGAGAGGCTTGAGGACAGTCAACTTTACATCAAATGGTAAGTGAGTTTTTTTTCTCCTTAACATAACATCGTAAAGAATATGTAAAAGAAGGAATATTAATAAAAGTGCTGCAGACATTTCCCTTTGAAGCTCTGTTGTTAAAACGTATGGTAACATTTAAACATACCCAATAGCCACCAACTGGGATACTAAATTGCAACTGATTTATAGTATATATGTTTTTTCACTATTTCAAACGTTCCTCGAATTTGTGTCATACTACCACATTCAAATAAAGCAAAAAGATTTACTACTGCAGTTTTTCCCCTCATCAGAGTAGTTGACGGACACAGTCTTGGAAGATGCCCTGTTAGTCCTCAGAGCTAGGGCTTCTCGAACTTTCTGCGGGCAGGGACCCCGTTAATATGAAAATAAATGACACAGTCCCCTCTAAACAAGTTGACATTATTTATAGGCTGAATTGTTTTGAGTTATGGAGGTTTGGCTTAAACCCAGTCAAGTGGCCAGAAAATAAGCTATTAACTTTAAGAGCTGAATATATATATATATATATATATATATATATATATATATATATATATATATATATATATATATTAATGTGTGTGTGAGTGAGCGAGTGAGAGAAAGAGAGAGAACTATGTTTTAATGTAATTTCTTATACTTTGTTGCCGATTTTCTCAACATCTGTTAACAGTCCAGATGTTTGTTTAAATGTGAAGATTTTCAGCCTAGGACACACAAGTTGAAAGATCCCATTTTTCTAAGGCCTTTTGGAGGAGGAGAAATTGAAATGTTGTTGTCTTACTTTGGGAGTTTTTGGTATGACTCAGAACAGCCTGTCTGTCCAGAAAGGAGGTTATCCTGTTTTCATGGCCCCACCTTTTCAATGTCCCCACATCCCAGTGGCCAGAAAGCTGGAAATTTCAGTCTGCTGAAACCAATTAGAGTCAGTAAGAAGCTCTAAATATACCAGCAACAGTGTAGTTGCTCTTTACCCAAATGCAAGCTGGGTTTTGTTCCTGGAAAAAAGTGCCTTCGGTACATTAGTCCTTAGTCCTCTTGATTTTTTTGTACACTTACACTTTTATTTTATTTTATTACAATTGAGCAGTTGAGGGGTTAAGGGCCTTGCTCAAGGGCCCAGCAGTGGCAGCTTGGTGGTGCTGGGAGTTGAACTCACACCCTTCCAATCAGTAGTCCAATGTCTTATTAGAGCCAACACAGGATTTTATGTTGCTGGATGACAACAGGAGGCATGTGGGCCACATTTGTGAAAAGGGAAACTGGAATTTCCTTATTCCACATTCCACATTCTAGTAACCATGGCCATAACCAAGTCATCTTCAGCTGAATATAAACTGAGGAATAAAGGAGTGTCAGAAGACAGTAGAAGGCCCTGACTGACTCATGCCCTGACTCGAGCACTCTATTCAAGTGCTCATGGACTGATGGTTTGGAAATCATATAAGATGTGATCTAATGGGGTAGTTATTGATTTGTCTGCTCATTTGGAGACATTTTTCTTTGTACAAAACTGCATCAGCAGGGTACTATGGGATCAGACCAAAACAGAAAAAATGAGATGAATCATACTCACAGACCAATATCACTTAGATATCTAGAGCTAGCACATATTTTGGGGTGGGGAGGTATCATGGTCTCATTCCTGAGCCCATTTTTCTTAAAGGTTGCCTACTTGTTTGATATATATGTTTAATGAACAAATACTAAAATGTGTACAAAATACTAAAAAGGCACTATTCCCTTGATATTTCAGTTAACCGAGGTAGACCAAACAAATTAAGATTATGTCTTCCACAAGGTGGCATTGTTCATATATAAGCACATGGTTTGTCACATGAGCAAATTTAAGAGCACATGACATTATTTGTTGTGAAGAGAGACAGTGTGGCTTAACTACAACTGACAAAGAAATGTTCCTATTTTATAATTTGTCTCAACATGTGCGTTTACTTAACTGTCAAAATAGAAGTGAACTGTGGTCCTGGTCAAAGAAATAAGGACACTGTCACCGGTACATGTTATTACATTTCTGTTAAAGAAAAGATTAAAGAGAGAGGATGTATTAACACATAGACAGACACCTACAAGTACGGTATGTGTGATTCTTTGGGCTGATTCCAGTTCTTTTCTGATTCCAGTTCTTAATTCCAGTATTTTGTCAACCTTCATTAATATGAGCAAAAAGTAATATAACAAAGGAACACCACAAGCAATGAGTTATATTTTTACCTTAAATCAGGTGTTTTATTTTAACACATTGTTATCCATAAAAATAGTAATAAAACATAAAAACAATAGATCATTTTTTTCTGCAAAGCAATGGGTTTAACACTTAATGTGTGGTGGAGCTGAGCTTCTTAATGTCTGTATGTCTAATAAAGTTGTAGATCACTTACAGAGGACCATTTCACACACCTTTATATTCTAATGTGCATGTGGACCACACATATTCAAAAGGGTTCAAATCCAGAGACTGAGATTGCCATTGCATGATTCCATGTAGTCCTGTTTTTCATGAAAAGTGTTAAAGGTGTGCATGGTGAAAGTTTCCATTTGCTTTAATTTGACGATAATGCAAATTAGCAAAATGGCTCAGTTTGTGTATTGGTGTAGTCACTTCCATTTTGCTATATCTTTAATTTATCTCCACATTTTAGCCTTTGCAGGTGCTTCCACACTGCCGAATAATATATATATATGTGTGTGTGTGTGTGTGTGTGTGTATACACAGTATCTCACAAAAGTGAGTCTACCCCTCACGTTTTTGTAAATATTTGATTATATATTTTCATGTGACAACACTGAAGATATAACACTTTGCTACAATGTAAAGTAGTGAGTGTACAGCTTGTGTAACAGTGTACATTTTTGCTGTCTCCTCAAAATAACTCAACACACAGACATTAATGTCTTAACCACTGGCAAAAAAGTGAGTACACGTAAAAAACCTCCCTGGTGTCACGTGACTTGTTAGAGTTACAAGGTCTCAGGTCTGAACGGGGAGCAGGTGTGTTAAATTTGGTGTCACCCCTCTCACACTCCCTCATACTGGTCACTGGTTGTTCAACATGGCACCTCATGGCAAAGAAAACTCTGAGAATCATAAAAAAAGAATTGTTGCGCTACATAAAGGGGGCGGCAGTGGCTCAGGTGGTAGAGTGGGTTGTCCACTAATCGTAGGGTTGGCGGCTTGATTCCCGGCCCACATGACTCCACATACCAAGGGGGCAAGACCCTGAACCCCAAGTTGCTCCCGATGGCAAATTAGCTGCTACCATTGGTGTTTGTGAGTGTGTGAATGGGTGAGTGTGTGTGAATGGGTGAATGATACACAGTGTAAAGCACTTTAGATAAAAGCGCTATATAAGTGCGCCTTTTACCATTTACCGTTAATGCTATAAGAAGATTGCCAAGACTCTGAAACTGAACTGCAGCACGGTGACCAAGACCATACAGCAGTTTAACAGTTTAAAGTTCCACTCAGAAAAGGCCTCGCCATGGTCGACCAAAGAAGTTGAGTGCACATGCTCAGCGTCATATCCAGAGGTTGTCTTTGGGAAATAGACATATGATTGCTGCAAAGGTTGAAGGGGTGGGGGGTCAGCCTGTCAGTGCTCAGACCATACGCCACACACGGCATCAAATTGGTCTGCATGGCTGTCGTCCCAGAAGGAAGCCTCTTCTAAAGATGATGCACAAGAAAGCCCACAAACAGTTTGCTGAAAACAAGCAGACTAAGGACATGGATTACTGGAACCATGTCCTGTGGTCTGATGAGACCAAGATAAACGTATTTGGTTCAGATTGTGTCAAGGCGGCAACCAGGTGATCAGTACAAAGACAAGTGTGTCTTGCCTCTACAGTCAAGCATGGTGGTGGGAGTGTCATGGTCTGAGGCTGCATGAGTGCTGCTGGCACTGGGGAGCTACAGTTTATTGAGGGAACCATGAATGCTAACATGTACTGTGACATGATCCCCTCCCTTCGGACACTGGGCCACAGGGCAGTATTCCTGCATGGTAACGACCTCAAACACACCTCCAAGTGGACCTCTGCCTTGTTAAAGAAGCTGAGGGTGAAGGTAATCCTATTGAGTATCTGTGGGGCATCCTCAGACGGAAGGTGGAGGAGTACAAGGTCTCTATCATCCACCAGCTCCATGATGTCGTCATGGAGGAGTGGAAGAGGACTCCAGTGGCAACATGTGAAGCTCTGGTGAACTCCATGCCAAGAGGGTTAAGGCAGTGCTGGAAAATAATGGTGGCCAGCAGTTTAGACATTAATGGCTGTGTTGAGTTATTTTGAGGGGACAGCAAATTTACACTCTTATACAATCTGTACACTCACTACTTTACATTGTAGCAAAATGTCATTTCTTCAGTGTCGTCACATGAAACGATATAATCAAATATTTACAAAAATGTGAGGGGTGTACTCACTTTTGTGAGATACTGTATCTCATTAAAATATCTTAAAGAGGATTATTTAGAACTTTTGTGACATATGACAGAACAAAAGACTTAATATTTTTTGGTTTGTATGAAAGGGTTACAATGTGTACTTACTTGTTATTTGTAGGAAACATGGTATGAAGCCAGTTGAACATTACAGATTAATGCAGCTCCCTATCAGCCTTTAAGTGTGTGTGTGTGTGTGTGTGTGTGTGTGTGTGTTACTCATGCTTGTAAGTGAACCATAAAATCAATAGAAATCCATATATATATTACAAAATAATGTGTTCTGTAGACTGTAAACACACGTTTATGAACATTGCAAAGCGTTTATATGTTATGATAATCTACACAAACATGGAAAAACAAAATAAACACAAACATACTGGTCCCACTATTCCACAGTTTTATGATGTTTTTAGATGAACTGTTTTGTAATTGCAGACTAATCCTTCCCTATTTGTAGTGATACTGTATAAAAGGATTCTCTTTCTCCTGTGTGCTCTCTGGCCGGTTGCCCTGGAGAAGGCTCTGGCCGCTGAGGTCCTAAAGAAGACCAAAACAAGCAACGTGTCATATTGTGAGACAAAACCAGTCATGAGGTACACCTGACTATGGAACTGTAAAGATAGAAGTGCTTGAAAGTTTGTGAACTCTTCAGAATTTCCTATGTTTCTGCATAAATAGGACCTAAAACATTATCAGATTTGCACAAAAGTCTTAGGAGTAGACAAAGAGAACCCTATTAAACAAATAAGACAAAAATATTTTACTCTGTAATTTATATATTGAAGAAAATGATCCAATATTACATCTTTTTCAGTGGCAAAAGTATGTGAACCTTTGCTTTCAGTAGCTGGTGTGACTCCTTTGTGCAGCAAAAACTGCTTCTAAATATTTGTGGTAACTGTTGATTGGTCCTGCACATTGGCTTCGAGGAATTTTAGACCATTTCTCAGTGACGAACAGTTTCAACTCTAGGATGTTGGTAGGTTTCCTCACATGAACTGTTTGCTTCAGGTCGTTTCACACCATTTCTATTGGATTAAGGTCAGGACTTTCACTTGGCAAACATTCCAAAACATTAACTTTATTCTTCTGTAACCATTCTTTAGTAGAATGACTTGTGTGGTTAGGGTTGTTGTCTTGCTGCATGACCCACTTTCTCTTGAGATTCACGTCATTGACAGATATCCTGGTATAATTCAAAATGATGGAATACAATTGGAATACAATATGATGGAATATTTATGCAGATATATAGAAAATAAAAAAAAAAACAACCCTTTTAAACACCATTGTAAAACAAATTAAATGTGTTCAGTAACTAGAAAAAATTACATTCTTCAACAATAATATTAATTAACAGATTCAAATAAAATAGTCTGAGCCAAATAATTTTTCAAATTAATTATAAATACAAGATAAACTGGAATATTCCACAATTTAACTAGGTAACTGTCTCTAGTACTAGACTAGTTAATTATTAAACATTAAACGGTTAATGTCTGTCTCAAACCAAAAAACAACATCACCACATTCATCTACTGATAACTAATAATCAAATGGCGAAGTTGCCAAAGTAGACTAAAATTGAAGGTGCTGTTGCTTGTGAATATGGAAACATAGCTGATATGTGTCAAGTATGGATTGGTCAGTTCTTTATGTGATGCATCCAGTGGGAATTTGTGGTAAATTGTTCTGAGGATTTTCATACTACTGTAGTTTAATATTCCTAATGGTTTTGTCTTGCTTCCACTGTCACTGCACATTTTACAGTGTTCATAAAAAAAGACTTAAGAACTATATGTTATCTTGCTAAGTATCTAGCCTAATAAGAACCGTGGCAACATTTCTAGGGCGGCTGTGGCTCAGTCGGTAGAGCGGGTTGTCCACTATTCCACTAACTGTGGGGTTGGCGGTTCGAATCCCGGCCCGGGGGTGATCCCATGCCGAAGTGTCCTTGGGCAAGACACTGAACTCTAAGTTGCCCCCAATGGCAAGCTAGCACCTTGCATGCAGCTCTGCTACCATTGGTGTGTGAATGTAGTCTCATTAGTAAGTCGCTTGTAAATGTAAAAATGATATTTCTGTAAAGCTGCTTTGAGACAATGTACCATTGTAAAAAGCGCTATATAAATTATTATTATTTCATTTGGAAAAATGTGACATTTGTTTACTCTCAATCTAAAAAAAAGCACAGTGCAAGGACAGGGATAAAGTGGTTATATTATGGTATAGATTTATAGATTATGGTTTATTGTATAACCAATAATTATGAAGTTTGTCATCTTTCAATTATTTTTATTATTATTTTTACTAAGCCAGCAGCTTTAAGAGTAAGTGTATCCCAATCTTGTGGAATGTTATCACACTACTTGCTTTCATCTGTGCTCTAACACTGTAATTTGTACAAATTATCATGTGTGTCTTGATGATACCCTTAATTTAGTTAAAGATTTTTGCTGACCTCAGAGGGTTAAAATTCTGTGCATTTCTCACTGTGAGCCCTGAGAGTTGCTATCGACCATGCTGGTACAGAATGTAACTGTCCTCAGATTCCAGTGACTAATGAAATAATAAGCACATGACTAGTTTTAGACTTTTTTTCTACCCCTGTTTCTCTTAGTGATGAAATTAACTGCATCACCAGACTTGCGCTGATTTCTTGCTCAAAAATACTTTTGTCTTAAATGATTTAGTTTTATTCCATAAACTGTAGAATGTGTGTTTTAGCCAGTGTTTCTAAGACACAACATTCATGTGTTAAGACATGCAGTTGGACTAAAGTCTTTTTTGTGCCTCAAGGGCATTGGAGTTCTGATGGGCCACCCCCATTATGTAACATGTGGCAAGTGGTTTATTTAGGCTATAAAGGAAAGGTTTGACTTTGCACTTAATCAGCATGAGCACATGATCAAGGCTAGCCTTCATGAAGACAGTTACTAACCCCATATGGTTTTAGACAGAGAGAGCTTGCAGTTTAAGTCTGACTGATCTCTAAATCTCAATTAACAGATTTACATTATGCTGTGAAAAGCATTGTCTAAGAAATGACTCTAAACTGGCAATTTGTGAGCAATTTTGCAAAAAATAGAGTAGGTACATAGGGTATTTACCCTTTCTTTACCTTATCTATATACTGTATTTGACAACTATCAGAATATTCCTTAGGCTTAGATAAAATTGTCTACCAAGTTATATTTTTATTTGGATAAACTGCTTTGGTTCAGAGCATTTCCAAAGTGGCAGATCGTGTGGGGTGTTTATGGTATACACTGGTTTGTACCTACCAAAAATGGTCCAAGGAAGGACAACTGGTGAACCAGCAACAGGGTCATGGGCACCCAAGGCTCAATGATGTGCGTGGGGAGAAAAGGCTAGTCCGTCAATTTATAGACCAAGTACTCCATGACCCACTTTCTCTTGAGCTTCACTTCAGTACAGATGTCCTGACATTTTCCTTTAGAATATGCTGCTATTATTCAGAATTCTTTGTTCCATCAAAGATGACAAGCTGTCCTATCCCAGATGCAGCAAAACAGGCTCAAACCATGATACTACCACCGCAATGTTTCACAGATAGGATAAGGATCTTATGCTGAAATGCAGTGTTTTTCCATTCTCACAAACATAACACTGCTTATTTGTCCATGTGATCTTTATCAAACTGTAGACGGGCAGCACTGTTCTTTTTGGAGATCAGTGGCTTTCTCCTGGCAACCCTGCCATGCACAGCATTACAGTTCAGTGTTTTCCTGATGGTGAACTCATGCATTGACCAATGTGTTGCTTAGAAGTTACCCTGGGTTCCTTTGTGACTTTGTGGACTATTACACATCTTGCTCTTGGAATGATCTTTGTTGGTTGAACTCTCCTGGGTAGCAGTGACAGTGGTCTCGAATTTCCTCCATTTGTACACAATTTGTCTGACTGTGGATTGGTGGAGTCCAAATTCTTTAGAGATGGTTTTGTAACCTTTTTTCAGCCCAATGAACATAAACCACTCCTTTTCTGAGGTCCTCAGAAATTTCCTTTGTTCATGGCATGATACACTTCCGCAAACATGTGTTGTGAAGATCAGACAACTATTTTTACCTGTAATTTAACTGCTAATCCTAGAGGTTTCCATACTTTTGCTACACACAGATATTTAATATTGGATCATTTTCCCCAATAAATAAATGACCAAGTATAATATTTTTGTCTCATTTGTTTAAATGGGTTCTGAATGTCTACTTGTGTGAAAAGCTGATGATGTTTTAGGTCATATTTTTGCAGATATAATTTTTTACATAAATTACACATTTTCAAGCTGTGTATGATATTAAAGCAAAGATATGTGAAGAATACGAGAGATTGTTGACACATGCAGGTAGTGACCAGTTCTTGCCAGATATTCCTGAAGCTTCTTTAAGATGAACAAGATGAACAAGATGAACAAAACCAAGACGATATCAAGAAAATCCTAAAGGAACAGCTGATATTTATTTATGGTTAACCAGAATCACTTAATTGATGACAGGTGTATGATAATTACTTTTGAACATAAGTTTAATGTGATTAATTAATTTTGAGCAAAGTGACATGCACCGTTATAAAAGGGTGTGTACACTTATGCGCTTAAGGTTATTATGATAAAAAAAAGATCTGATATGAGTTATCTTGGTTTAATTTTTTTATATCACAAAAACCTGAAATTTAACAGGGGTGTATACATTTTTTGTATCCACTGTGTGTGTGCATGCGCGCGTGTGTGTGTGCATGTGTGTGCATAATGATGCAGATGCTCATTGATTTCTTGCGTATTTTACATTACAGCTTTCTCAGACTGAGAAGAAAATCACAAAACACACATTCTCCCCTATTCCAAGCCTTTTCAAGTCACTGGAGTATATTTTCTCTTACACTAAGGCAGGTTCTCACTTGTAAAGCTGTTTTGGATTGCAACAAGCATTTTCTGTGCAATACATAATGTGCTTAATCTGGTTGACTCATCTTCATCTGTGGCATTTGAAGTATACAGACATCAGATTTTGGGTTGCCTAAGATGTTTTATGGTGTTTACTTAACTCTTAGGTGCATTTAAGTAACACATAATCACACACATATGTAGAGACTCAATAAGGTTACTATCCAAATATTGCTGAGTGCCTGTTTGTCATTAGCATATAGTCTAATGTGTCTAGATGTATCTCAGTTCCCGCTAAGCCCCACCTCAGACCCCTAGCTTCCAGTTTGTCAACTGGATAGTTTCAGATAAAACTCATGTGTGCTCACACATGCTTAAATGTGCACACAACAATGCAAATGCATAAATACAGACATGAATGTGAACAAATGTATGAACATGCCCAAAGAATTTAACATGCACACATAAGCAGAAACACAGATCCACATGTTTATGGAAACTCTCAAGGCCAGTGAGGTGTAGCCATTATGAGGAAAACGAGTGCTGACACCTGGTGGTAGAGTCCTGCACTCTAAACAAGTATTATACAGAAGTCCCCCCCACCCACACACACACAGAGCTTATTACAACAAGGTTAAGAACAATGTGCTTTTCCACAGGGAGGTCAAGTGGCACTGTCTCTAGGTTTATATCCTCTGGATTCTTTATATGGTTCTCATTAGACAGAAAGACTCCTCTGCGGCCTTTTCTGTAAGCTTATGAGGCCACACCCCTGCATTTACCTTTGAGCTACCTGTCCCATTTTCATTGCTGGATCAGTGTAAATGGAGAAGGGAAGAAGAGTTTCAGTCGATTTGATGTCCACTGAGTCATGTTACTGTAGGTTGCTGAAATATTCTCCAAGCTCAGTCTTGCACTAAATACTCCCACTTTATAGAAACGAGTCTTATATTTTGTTGCATAGTTCAAGGATTTTTGTCTGCTGGGGTCAGATATTTGCCCCAGTATCCCCTCCCCCACTAAGTTCCCCAGCCAATTGAAACCACCCCCAGAGCTCACCTGGAGGGATTTGCTTTTATGTCCCGCCCTGTCTGCTGATTGGCTAGGAGAAAATGTTCTGCTTCACCGCTCAGTGTCCCAGTGGTTGCTTACACACTGACACAGAGTGAGAGACAGAGAGCAAATTGCTTCAACATACTGCTCTGACAAAAAAAAAAAGAAATTGCTTAGAAGCCATTTCTAACTCTTTTATAGTTTCATTTTAACTTTATCGCTTGTTGATGAGAGTGGGATAGGCAGAAGGTCACGCGGTGTTCGGTACCTTCAGCATGCATTTCTCGTTGCTTTAGACACACCCCACCCTTGGGTATTTTTTTTCTCCTGCCAACGTTCTGTTTTTTTCTCTCAGTTTTGTTGTAATTCAGATCTGAAAGATCCTCCACTGCAAACATGGAGTGTGACAAAAAGACCTGTTTTTCTGAGGTTAGTGACTAAAATCTAACTTTTTTTAATGTAATTATTTAGTTTTACTGATCTAAATCATGCATTACTATGGAAATTATTGGTTTATAACGTGTACGGAATTTATAGAACTGAAAGACAAGTGATTGAGGTTAATAAATACCTTTTCCTTTACTGAAGTATAAGATTTTAGTCTACTTTATGGCAAGTTGTGAGAAACAAACAATTGGTGATTCTGTTTGGTAACAATTTTGTAGGTTTCCTTTTTGCCCCATGTAAAACGTCATTGCCTTATATGGGTTGCTCAAGCAAGGCAGAGAATCATGTTCTGCAACCATGTTGACCAATCCCATGTGACAGTTAAAATGACTGGTTGTGTGAACACAGCATTTTCTTTTGTGTTGGTGCCTAGAATGTACTAATGTGAAAGATGTAAAAACTATATTGACCTTATAATGTCAAATGAAATTAAATGAAATCATATCTACCTTATGTGACCTTTGGTCAGATATGGTGATTCTCTCTGTTGTTAAGAGTTGATTATTGCATTGGTCTCATGGTCCCCCAAGATTTCTCATCATAGCTTATCAAGGCTACATCTATTCACTTGCGCCTTGCTTAAATGTTGTTCATCCTGTTGTACTGAGAACACAGGTTCTCAATATGATACAAACCCATGTGATTATAACCTATATTTTACTTACTTTATATAGGCCCCTATTACCATAAATAGATTCATTCGGTTTTGCTTCCTCTTGTATAACCTGTTCCTCTTCTGTGGATAGTTGGAGTCAGTTCAGTTCAGGCCAATTCCAATGTCTTCCCATATAGCATTCTGTATATGCACGCTAGGTTCATATAACAGAAACTGCTATTAAGTAGAATATGTATATACTTCTTTTACTAAGACGACTGGTTCTACTTTATTATTGCCATCACCAAACCTTTGTTTAAGGTTGTGTTGAGAAGTGGACAACTTGTTCATCTTCTATGTGTATGCAAATGCACTCTCTGTGAAATATGTTGTAATTAAAGATTAGATTACTCCACCAAGGGCTACCCCATGTCCAGGACACATGGGGTAAAGGTTTACCAAGCAGTGGTAGATTCAGATTTTTTTTTTTACCTTCATATCTCCTTAAACCTCCAATAACTTTGGAAGTCCTCATGGCCACAGCTCTCCAACCATGTCCCCCACCTTTGCTTGTCTAATTTGTGTTGTAAATGAGCTGCAGTACCTAGAATCAGGCAGCAGCAAAGCACAGGCCCTGCAGTTGAGAATGGCTTTGTTTAGTGTTTCTCTTTGAGGCTGAGTTTCTGTCACGATGGGCGGGGTGGGCAGTAGTGTCAGGTTGGTTCCTCACACAATGCACTGTCAACAAGTTCCTGCCTGTAATGGGATCATTAGGCCCTGATAAACAGGAGAGGTGGGTTTTACACTGCTCCAGCTGAACTGGCATAACAAACACTAGAGGGCTAGGTAGATGAAAACAGTATTTGTCTCCCTCTATGCAACAATATTTTGCATGGCTGGATTTTAATGGATAGCTGGAGTGATGTAGTGAAATCAATATGCAGATTTAAATTACACACACTGTCTTTCATCATGACTTTCAAGGATGATTTGGAATGGAGTTGGAAAATTTGTGGGTGTTAAAGAAACCTGTTGGACTGATAGTTCTGTCGAAGGAATATCCTCTTTCAGATTTTTGGTGAGCTTTGATGTATATTTGGTGTCCTGTTAAGTTCAAGCAACTTATATAATGAACCATTTTTGCCTGAATCCAAATGAGATTCCATTAAAGCCAGAATGGGGGGAAAAATACATCATTACAGAGTATGTGAACAGCTCTCGTGTAATGTCTATTTTATTGTTTTGAGGTGAGAGTATTCAGGCCGTCTGGCTGTGTCATTTTGTCAACTCCCTTTTGTGTGCATGCTACTTGTGTCTGGAGGCAATTTGCATCACATTTCCATAATGTTGCCCCTCAGTTTCATTGAGTAACGCACATTCTCAGCATTACAACTGTCTGAATACTGAACACTAAATGATTTTAACAAGCTCAGACTGGAATGCCTCTACAGTCAGGTACTGAGAGTAAGAGGCAGGTACCCAGTAGCTTTCACATTACCCATTTGTGGTAAATGTGAATGTCATAGTGGAATGACTCAGTTTTTATCATCAGCACACATCCATTTCCTTGTTCTTGTGACCTGTAATAACTTGTTTGTTTAAAAATTAAAAGGTGCTAAAAAGATATTGTTAGAAGCTAGTATTTTAAGTGCCTTGTTGCAATTGACTTTTTGTTAAGAACTTACTCAGCTCTCAGCCACATTTTGTCTTTCTTTTGCCCTGAGCTTTACAGGATGGTCTGGTAGTTTACGGCACTCCAGCAGGCCAATAAATGTCCTGATTGTTGCCCCAGAAGCCCTGGCCAGGGCATAGGGAGTTTATTGTTGGAATAACTTATTACAGCTTTTGATAACACTTCATGGTAAAGCAACATAGAGATGGTGGAATGGGTGTGGTCAGGGATAAGCTTGGCACCATTAGAAGGGCATAGGTTTTCCAGGACTTAGGATAAGAACTGTTAAAATGTTTTAAGGTTCTTTTGCCTTTGATTATGCTTTCCTGAAGGGAAAAGACATTACTACAACATAATGTTATAAAACTGACCAGATTTTTTATTATTATTTTTTAAATTCATTAAAAAAAAATGTTAAATTGAAAATTTATTCATCATTGTCACTGTGCTTCATAAGATCTGAGAGACACATCATATATCAATATAGCTCATGTGTTAGACCACTTCCCATGTGACCACACTGCTTGCTATACTGCTTATATACTATATGTCATGAAGATATCACATAGCCTCGTATCTTCCGTCTATCATTTTCATGTAACATAATGATAAATGCAATAATTTGCAAACTCATTGATATGACAAACACTGTCCTCATGGATAAAACAGGTGCATGTTTCTCCTTTGTGTGTATGTAGGTGTTTTCAAACCACTGTTTAACATGTATTTCAATGAAAAACAAGTTACTAAAGAAGAAACGCTTTCATAGAGTATTAATGGAATGCTCATATTAATGAATATTCACTGCATCAGTTCCTATGATTCAAAGATGACATTTGTAGTGCACAATAGAATATTTTCTTCAGCTACCAATTTAATTGAGTTTCACAGTCTTGGACACCAACAGCAGGAGTCTTGGCTCTAATCCAGAGTCTGTGCTTTATCTGCACAGGTGAATGTGAAGGTGAATTGTGAAACATATCAAAAGTCGAACCCATCTCCAATGATTGGCATATTCCACTTACAGAAATATCAGAAAAGAGTCTGCTACAGTTTATCATGTGATGAACCTCTCAAGGTCTAATGTTCCACATAGATTTTGTGAGCAGATCTTGTATTTAAAATGACACTCACTTAAATCTTACACTGCAGCGTTTACTGCAGTTTGATAGACTATAAAGACCCACAAGTCTCAGGTTCCAAAAATAGAGATAACAAGGTTTATAACAGTTATAACAGGTTATAACAAAAATAGATATAAAAAGGTTTCTGATGTCTTGAAGAAGTAAATATTATTTTCCCTACAAGAGGAACTAATGTTAGCACACTTCAGTGCTTTGTGATTGAAAAGTTGGACAGAAAGTAATTAGTACCCTTACATACCAAATACAGTATGGCCAAATACATAGCCATTAGAATGCCCATATTTTGCTATATAATCTTGTGTAGAATGATGTATATTGTCTAATGATTGGGTTTCCATTTTATAGTGATAGAGGGAAATTTTCAAAACTTCATGAGGATCCAAAATGAAAGTAATCTGTTTCTGCAGCACATACAACATACATTTTATTGATTTTATGGGGAATTGCATAATTGAGGCAGGAGTTAAACCTTCAGCCACTTATACAGTGGAATTAATGTAGTCCCATAACTTTGTGCCTACAAAAAGGGTGCAAACATTATTTGACATAATAAAATTGAAAATTTAAATTGAATTATTTCAGTTCACTGACGTTATTTAATAAATGTATAAAACATTACATGGTGGAAGGTATGGTTTTAAATACACCCTGAAATGTTACTAGGGAAGTTGAATTCCTTTTTCTTTTATCCTGCATTAGTGTCCTCCATACACACACATTTGTTGCACATTTATCTTTAAAATACTTATGCTGTAAAGCTTAAATCTATGTTGAAATTGGATGTTGAAATTGTACGATTTCTGGTAGAAACATGCTATTGCACATATAGCTACTCGCAGAACGTGGGTCGTGTGGCATCGTTGACCACCATATGAATTAATTTCACATCTGCAAGTGCATCCATTCAGAGAAAATTCAAGGCTCTATTCCAAACCATATACTGCAGGTGACATACCTGCAGTATATGGTTTGGAATAGAGCCTTGAATTTGACAAACTGTTTAGTATGTTAAGTATTAATAATTTACATTTAAATGCTGCCATTTCCTCAGAATTGTGGATGCATTATGAAATATTGTATATCACAGTCATATAACCTCTTGAGGTTCAAAGCTCATGGTAGACCCGTGTCAATCTATCAGTCAAAATGTGTCAATCAGAAATGGTTCCACATATCTCTGATATGGTAGACATGAACTAGCCAGTTAAATCTATCGAGCTAGCTAAAAAAAAGCATAGATAACAAAAAAATTCACATCTCATCACTTCTAATGTAGCAGATGACTCACTGCTATATTTACATAACTGAGTCAAAAATACAGAGAAAATCATAAGTTTCTAGCGTTCATGATTCTCTAGGACAACAATTTCACAGCTGGACAGCAATAAAATTACATAGCAAGGATAAATCAGCTGACTATCATCTATCGTTCTCCCCAGCAAGTTACAGAACAAATCTTGCCTGTTTAGCAAGAAAAAAAATCCATCAATCCTGACTTATTTTTTCTTATATAAATCAGATTTGCTCTGTTTGATTTGTCTACACTCTTGTACTCTGTCTTCCCTGAGAGATTTTTATGACTGGGCTTTATCACATCAGCTCAAATGATTGTTTATGATGTGTCCATACAATGGGCATGTCTTAAAATCCAGAATCCAACATTTTGTTATTCATATGAAACATTTATTGTTTATATACATATAGTTTCAAATGACTTAGAATGTACTTTTTTTGAATGCGTCTTTAATCACATGGTTTATCTTTCAATACAGATATTGATAATCTGTTGCATATTTATTAATATTCTTTAATCTAATATTTTTGCTTTAAATTGAACAGAGGACACAGTTAAAAAATATTAAATATGAGCAGTCCACTTGTGAAAAAAAGACACATTATATTTGACTTTATGGCATATGAGGCTTTTGGTTAAACCAGTGGTTTATGACCTTGTGTTAGATTGTTGGTCTTTGTGAGCAAATGATACGTTGTACTGAGCCCAACATCCCTTCTCAAATATTGACCTGCACCAAGCCACCACCACAGAACAAGAAAATTCAGATATGCAATTTTGCCCTCCCTTGAATGGCCTTTGAAAGCAATTTGTCAAAAAGTACCCTTTTTTAATATTCTCATATCATGTAAATCTTGTAACAGTAGATTGCTTGATGTTTTATTAGCTTCAACAACTTTACAGGAGAGTTGGAGGCATTGACTTTTGTGTGTTGTGCTTCATTATTCCTTTGTTTGTCAGTGATTACCTTCTAGAGCTGTTTCCTTCTGAGCAGGTTTATTAAAAGCACAGGTGATGCCTATATCTAGTTTCTCATGAGCTAATTGTTCATGCTGTGTCACTTGATTTATGGTGGTAGTTAAGTAATGTAATAATGTAGATTCAGTTGTTGTATGTTGCTATTTTCTATTAAAGGTTGTGTTGTTATTAGGGTTACACAGAAACAATGTAAAAACACTAAGTATTTGTCATTAAATAGAGTACAAGTGTCACTGAGAAACGCTATACAAGGTGGTGTGCATTATACTTGTGCATTATATGATTCATTTATATGTAATTTTACATGTGGTTCATTTACACATGATTCATTTTCATACCCCCCCAACCCCCATCACTTCGGCACATGATGGTTACACTAAATATTGCTGGTTGTATAAATATTATAAAACCCAACAACAGGCATAAGACTCAAGGGCAATATAACCTATGATCTTTAATACAATGGTGAGTCTCCTGTAAAAATACTATATCGGAGTTTTTAAAAGTTTCAAATATATAAAATATATAAAAACCTTAGATCTCTTAACAGGATTACCCATAGCTATGACGTTCCAACTAATACATCTTAAAAGGTGTGCCTGTCCTAGCCGTGCTGGGATCAATATTACTACTAACCATCTAATAAAGTAAACCATAGGGATATAAATAGTCAATTAGAGCCGGAGTGATTTCCCCTCCCCCCAACAATCCCTCAAACATAAAAACACCCAAAGTCTCCATAACCCAAAGGAGACAGCACTGTGTCCCTCTATAACCAAAAGTTGTCCACACTGAGACAACCACTCGGAAAGAACGCTGAAGTAATCAACCCTTACCAAAACTAAAGATTTCAGTAAGCGAAATCCCCTACTGACTTCAAATCTGATAAACAGTCTGTGCACAATAACAGATATAATTTCCTTAACTTTAAAAAAACAAAAAAAAACAAACACACACACGCCGCTGTGCAGGTGATACAGTTCATCTTGATATCAAGAGTTTTTCACATATTCTCCTGCTTCCTCTGCTGAAATAAAGTCCTTCTGGACACCGTTATGTGTAATGCGAAGCTGAGCTGGGTGAAGTATTCCATACCGAGTGCCCTCAACATCACGAAGTTGACACCGAACCTCATTAAATGCAGCTCGAGCCGGAGCTATCTTAGGTGACCTCGTCTCCAAATCCTCACATTTATTCTGTAATTGAGTCATGGTTGCAGTGAGAGACTCGATGGTAGTTTTCATATGTGCCATGTCATGTGTAAGCGCGTGCTCGATTTCCCCAACCGTACCCCTCAATGCTGATATGGCGGCCTCGGTAGCAACTTTATCATTAACCTGCTGTGTTTTCACAGCATGCAGGTCAAGCTGGATAGCAGACAGCGCTTCCTTGAGAATCTCCTGAAGCTCCGTATTAAAAATATCAGCGATATCCTTCCTCAATGAAGCCAACAGCTCAAGCTTGAGTGCGGCGAGATCAAAGTCACCGCTCGGCAACACGGATTCAGAGGGACAGGAGGACACGCTCACGGCGCGCGCACTTGGCTTTAGTCGTGTTTGAATGCCACCTCGGGTTTTCGTTTTCTTTCCAGACATTTTAACGTGACAAAAAAAATAATTATAAGCAAAGATAAGGAGTAAAATAAGTTAAAGTATATTATATGACCAAAAAGCGCAAATTAATTACAATTTTAATCGAAATCAGCAGGAGCCTCCAGCTTCGCTTCCTACTCCATTCGAACCCGAATTCGAACCCCATACTTGTGCTTTATAGTGTACAATGCCAATAGGCGTATTTATCTTGACTGCTATTGTTGACTGCATGGTTACATCAGGGTTGTGGGTCTGCGATATATGACTTTTCCTTTTGATATTACTGTGGTTCCTGGGAGCCCTACAAGAAAGGTCTTGTAATTCAAATATGAGTATTCTAATTTGTTGTGATCATTACACTTTAGTAAAAAAGTAAGTAATCAGCGCTGATTTTTATCATTGGAATGAAACTGAAATCATAGATCACAAACTCTATGGATACTGTTCTGAACTCATTATATAATTAACACATTTTATAATGTGTTCTGTTTAGAAGAGTACCAGGTGGGATTAAAGCAACAAATTAGTTAGCTTTGCTTTATTATTGAATTTATTATGCAGTGATAAGAGACTTGCTAACGTGCTATAAAGCAGTATTAACAGGAACATGTTATCCAAAAATGAAATTAACATTTTTTTTCTTGACCCAAATGTAGTTGATCAGCCAGCAGTTATTTGGTGTCTTAGGTTCTTTTCGTTTTTCTCTGTACAAATGTAAATGTAGACAAAGGAAATTTTTAATTTCTATTGCACCTGCTTGCTTCCCTTCCTCCCTGTAAGGCAGCGAGGAACATGTACAAGGAAAGCAAACAAGGACAGTATGAATCAAGGACAAGAATGAACCAAATTAGACATGTTCTCTGAAGCATTGCTTTAAAGGGATTTATTGATCAAATTATTGATTTCTACTATTGTACTATTGTTGTATCATTGAATAGAATTACATTTTTAGGGGCTGTTTCCTTTAATGCATTTATGCTGTTCACTTATATCACAAGCTGCAAAAACACAACTTCCGCAGGAAGGACCTGGGTATGCTTTCCTTGCTTCCTCCAAATGCATTTTATGAATTGGTATGTTCTAACTGATTGCTGATTTTCAGGTGACAGATTGAAGGGTGGGGTGCATGGTGGCTTAGTGGTTAGCATATTCGCCTCACATCGCCTCACAAATCGGGAGTTCGATTCCCACCGCCGCCCTGTGTGTGCGGAGTCTGCATGTTCTCCCCCATGCTACGTGGGTTTCCTCCAGGTACTCCGGTTTCCTCCCCCAGCCCAAAGACAGGCATAATAGGCTGATTGATTGGCTTATTGGCGTGTGTGAATGGGTGTGTCAATGGGTGTGTGAATGTGCCCTGTGATGGATTGGCACCGTGTCCAGGGTGTACCCTGCCTCGTGCCCGATGCTCCCTGGGATAGGCTCCAGGTTTCCCTGTGACTCTGAAGGAAGGATAAGCGGTATAGATGGATGGAGGGAGATTTAAGGGTGTAGGATCAAGGAATCAAGGTATCAGTTACAGTATTGGGATGCACTCCTTGTTTGGCAAGACTTTGTTGTTGAAGTTTTATAAAATAATAGTATAAATATGTATATAAGTATATAAGTATCCTTATATAAATTTCAATTCCCATATTATCCCATATTTCAATTGGAACCATATTGTCATCTGAATTGCTTTCAACACTCAATTCCACCAACTTTGGCCAGGAAATGTATGGCCTCTAATCAGTAATACAAATACATCCAGTGATAGTTTGCCAATTTCTTGTGTGGACTAATACCAAATTATTTGCTGAAAGTGATTCTAACTTCAAGATGGCTGTGCCCACTGCTTTTATAGACAGCATTATGTCACACAATGTCAAAAACCACATATGCAAGTCTGTGTCAGGTAGCTGTGTGATTTTAAGCATACTAAACTGGCCGCCTTAAGCACAGTTCAGATACCAAACATATTTGACTTATTTGCAGACAAATACATTAATTTTAAAATGTTAAAAGTTATCAGCACTTTTTCTATTAAGCCTCTTAAAATCAATAGATTTACCTGGCAAGACAGGTGCTAGTCAGTGTGTTCTGTCTTTTTGCTGTGTTAAAATCTTTTTCCTTGAAGCACACACAAGTAGCTACAGTGACCTGGAAACATGGAACAAAACCAGGATGCTTGGCAAAACTGCATGACAATGTCAAGGAGAGTTGATTAGTGTTAGCCATTGAAAAATAATGTTTAGAGGGAAAACAGCTAATATGATTACAGCACTCCTCATAAATTAAACATGAGTTGCGTTTCTCAAGCGGTGTCTTAGACCACTAATTTAAGATGACAATGACAGCTTTGATGCCAATCTCAGTGGTGCAGTCTGAATAAGTGTCTTGTAGTTACATCTGCTCTGGTCTGCTAGCTAGCACTGCTCAGAGGCTAAAATGGAATGCAATAAATGAGCATGTGCTCTTACATTTTCATGCTTATATTAACCTGGGATTGGATTTGTAATGTGACAGTGATGGATGAATGTGGAATGATATTAAATATGTTAAAAATGCAACCTAAAAACATTATATGAACATGGGAATATGAAAATGATATCAGTAGATGTGCTTTGAAAGTGCAGCTTGTTGGGTTGATGTGTGTGCAGACATCAAGCAGCTTGTGTCCAGACCTGTTTGGAATGCATTCTGCATTTAGCAAGCCAGCTTCAGCTTCTCTGCAACTTCGGCCTATATACTGTATGTGATTCCTCAAAACAGTTTTAAGTATTCCATTGAGAGTTAAATCTTATGTTTTATTTTATCTTACTTTTAATCTCAGCCTCTGATGGCAGTGCATTTTGGTATATGTGAGAATCAAAGGTCCAGAATACATTGTTATTTGATGTAGAAAATCAGCTGCAGCCTGTTTTAAGTTCCAGCAATGTCACATTGTATTTGTGTTTTCATTGTAGCTGTAATATGTGGGTGTGTGGCAGGCATGTTTTGCTGGTATATTCTCGTTGCTTTCTTCAGTAGACATATGCTGTAACATGTTGGTACTGGTATGACAGTAAACACATGAGCGAGTCAAGATGGTGCGGGTGGCGCTCTTTTGCAATATTACACTGCATCTGGAAAGTATTCACCGCACTTCACTTTTTTCACATTTTGTGCATTTTTTGTTTTTTATTCTTAATAAATTTGCAAAGATTTCAAACAAACTTCTTTCACATTGTCATTATGGGGTATTGTTTGTAGAATTTTGAGGAAAATAATTAATTTAATCCATTTTGGAATAAGGCTGTAACATAACAAAATGTGGAAGAAGTGAAGCGCTGTGAATACTTTCTGGATGCACTGTATAATTGCTGATTGCAGACCCAGGCTAATAAAACCTGAGGAGATTAGTTTTTACATGGCTTTGCAATGTACAAGATTATTCTATGTATTTCTATGAAAAATAGTATACTGTGTATACATTCAACCTATCAACAAGAGTGGTTTATTGAATATGAAAAGTGGGTTATTGATTAGAAATTAAATAATAATTATCTGCCGTTTTATACAATACCATACAATGCTATACAGTACCATGGCATAGAATCCATTAAATGAACTTAACCAAGGAATGTCAACTAATAAACATCTATGGCTTAAAGTATGTGAAAGGCTCATGATTTGAATAGCTTTTCCAAGGTTTGAATTCTGGATAGAACTCTTAATAGTTTGTTGCTCCAGTTCTGTCATGCACTGAATAGTTTTTTTCACTGAAGCCAAAACATATTCTTCACATTGAGATAGCTCAGTTATTCTGATTGCTTTGTCTTTGTCTTCATTGTTTATTTTAATTAGCTCATTAAATTTAATTTGACATTCAATTAAATAAAGAAAATAAAGAAAACTTTTTTAACATTTAACATTAACGATTTATACAAATACATATACAGATATTAGCTGTAGCTATATTACAATAGAACCAATTGCAAATAAAACCCTATATTTTAGATTTAAAAAATGCTATGTATCAATGAACAGTTATTATAAGTAGGTATTTTATTTGTGTAGTGGTACTACTAGTATAATTTATCTTTTGTAGGTCCACATGTCCCAAATCTATCTTGTGTTTCAACAAATTGGAGAACACATCTTTACAACCTTCTGCAACAATTTCCTGTCTTGTTTTCACAACTTGGGTAGTTCTTCCTATCTGTGGCATGTGGCCTGTTGCCACATAGTAGAAATAGATCACTCTGAATGTTGCCAAGCCTATTTCTTTAGAACATAGCCCGCACTTATCAAGTTCATGGTTTCAGAGTTGACGGTTGAGTAAACCTATATAAGGCATCATTTTATATACTAACATTTTAAAACTTTGGAAAAAAAATTAATCCATTCAGTTATTCATATTTTGTAAAAGTGCATGTGGACATGACATCCATTTAGAGGAAGTAGGTGAATGTTATGGAACAAAAGATCTAAGCACTCAGTGAGATGTGAGAGAGAGGAAGTGAGTAGTGGTGCACCGTGCTCTGTTCTTTTTCATCTGTTTCTCAGTATGTACACAGCCTCTGAGATGCATGATGTATTAAGACTCAAAGGCTCACACTTTTCTTCATTGATTTACTTAATTATTGACTACGTCAACATTACAAAATTTATCGTTTACATTATAAGTACATAATAGTAGATTAGGATATTATGTGTAGCATGTGCATAACAAATGCTTAACATCATTATTTAATAAATATGTCAATAATATTTAGTAAATTTTCCATGATTACGATCAGTGTCAGATTACAGATGTTGATGTCAGCTGTCAGAACTGAACATTTTTTTGTTTTATATGTAAGAGAACCTTTTTGAATATAACTTTATAAGACACTTCTGAGAACTATGGTTTTCTGATTTTCCTCATAAAGAATGACAAGTGATGATAGTTAGTGGTTCACTCTAAAGCTCAAAAGCTATAGCTGCATGGTCAAACTAGAGTACCAGGCAAGTCTGCCTCCATATTCTATAGGTATTCTCTTTAATGCATATTCTGAGTATTGCTTATAACCACACATGCTGGTATTTGTTAAGAGCAGGCAGTCCTAAAAGTAGTTATTAGCATCAACAACAGAGAAGCATTTAGCATTAACTATGTCTGAAGCCCCCAGAAAGGCCGCAGTGAGTGAGGAATGCAGGAGAACTTTCCACTCTCATACTGAGAGAGAAGTGTTCTGCTGTCTGTGGTCTAACAGTCAAGAAGTAGCAAGAAACTCATTGCTCAGTGATGCATTTCCTGTCACTGCAAGATTCACAGGTCAGTTTGTGGCTGTCCTCTTTCCTTTCAAAATTATCAGCATCTGTTTTAACTCCCTCTCTGTTTTTGCACTCATCCTCTTACTAAATGTGTCTGCATCAGCCACTTGATTTTATGCTAACCACTCAAGTTTAAAACAGTATCTCAAAGACTGTGATACAGGGCAAATGTGTAATTATTTACACTGCTTAAGTACCTTTTGTGTCAAATGAAAAGTCAATATGCATTAAATCTATGCTTGTTATGCAGATAAATAAGCAGGAGGTGATGTGAATTAATGACACCGTTTCAGTGTCTGTGTTTTTGTTTTTCCACAGCTCTTTCAAACAGCAACTGGTGCTCATTAGCGGATGCCCCAAGGCTTTTGTCTGTCCATATATTAGTCTCTAAATTGTAAAACACAATGGTGTACAAGTTTTTATGTAGTTAAGATACAATCTGCAGCCCATATTATGTGGCTTTGCTGTTTTGGCATTCTCTGGGAATTGCCTATGTTCTTTCGTCTCTCCATTGCATGTCAAGGCAACTTAATAACTGCTGTCTTCTCATTGTATTGAATGAGCCAGCACCCACATTGTTGGTGTATGACCTTTCTTTATAGTGTTCTTTATAGTGTATAATTCAGTTGACTTTTCTTGTCTAAGGCATGGTGTGTAGCATTTTTTAAGGAAAGGAATATATTTTTTGTGATTGGATCAGTAATTGAACATGACAGCATAAAACTGGCAAGTAATTAGTATTTTCAAAGCAACTTCATAATTATAAACCATATTAAATCATTAGTAGTTTTTAGGCAGCTACCTTTGTTGTTAGAAATAAAGACAAGTTCACTTGACTCCCCTTTGGCCCATGTTCACTATCATGTTGTTGCAGTAGCTCACACTTGCAACAGATCCCTGAGTCACATCCTCACAGGAACTGGGCAAAAACAGCTATGTTCATCTGACAGGAGCTTATGACTTTGTAAAAGGGGCTTTGTTCTGGTATCACAAACAATCTACTAGCAACTTTCTCTCTATGTCTTTACTTGTTTTGTATCTTTCTTTTTCTCTTGTTGGGAGAGTGGTATAATGGTGGTATTTTGAATGATGCTATTTACTGTAGAACAGTAATGTAACACATTACATTTTAAATTTCTATAATTTGATTACAGCTACTTACAGTATCTCACAAAAGTGAGTACACCCCTAATATTTTTGTAAATATTTGATGATATCTTTTCATGTGATAACACTGAAGAAATGACACTTTGCTACAAAGTAATGAGTGTACAGCTTGTGTAACAGTGTAAATTTGCTGTCCCCTCAAAATAACTCAACACACAGCCATTAATGTCTAAACCACTGGCAGCAAAAGTGTTAATATTTTGTGTGACCACCATTATTTTCCAGCACTGCCTTAACCATCTTGGGCATGGAGTTCACCAGAGCTTCACAGGTTGCCACTGGAGTCCTCTTCCACTCCTCCATGATGACATCATGGAGCTGGTGGATGTTAGAGACCTTGTGCTCCTCTACCTTCCATTTGAAGATGACCCACAGATGCTCAACAGGGTTTAGGTCTGGAGACATGCTTGGCCAGTCCATCATCTTCACCCTCAGCTTCTTTAGCAAAGCAGTGGTTGTCTTGACTGTGTGTTTGGGGTCATTATCATGCTGGAATACTGCATACTGATCATGCTCTGCTTCAGTATGTCAAAGTACATATTGGCATTCATGGTTCCCTCAATGAACTGTAGCTCCCCAGTGCTGGCAGCACTCATGCAGCCCCAGACCATGACACTCCCACCACCATGCTTGACTGTAGGCAAGACACACTTGACTTTATACTCCTCATCTGGTTGCCGCCAAACACGCTTGACAGCATCTGAACAAAATAAGATTATATTGGTCTCATAATTCATGTCATTAGTCTGCTTGTCTTCAGCAAACTGTTTGCGGACTTTCTTGTGCATCATCTTTAGAAGAGGCTTCCTTCTGGGACGTCAGCCTTGCAGACCAATTTGATGCAGTCTGAGTATTGACAGGCTGAACCCCACCCCTTCAACCTCTGCAGCAATGCTGGCAGCAGTCATATGTCTAGTCATTGAGGGAACCATGAATGCATCTGTGGGTCATCCTCAAATGAAAGGTGGAGGAGCACAAGGTCTATAACATCCACCAGCTCCGTGATGTCATCATGGAGGAGTGGAAGAGGACTCCAGTGGCAACCTGTGAAGCTCTGGTGAACTCCATGCCCAAGAGGGTTAAGGAAATTCTGGAAAATAATGGTGGCCACACAAAATATTGACACTTTGGTCCCAATTTGGACATTTTGACATAGGGATGTACCGTATTTTCTGCACCATAAGGCGCACCGGATTATAATGCGCAGTCTCAATTACGGGGTCTATTTCTGTACTTGACCAATACATAAGGCGCACCGTGTTATAAGGCGCATGCTAAAACATACGATTGTTACGCCAACCAAAGTCGCACATTTTTACAGAATTTGGAACTCAGTCCACACAAAAGGCGCACCGGATTATTAGGCGCGCGGCCGATTTTTGAGAAAATTTAAGGCTTTTAGGTGCGCCTTATATTGCGGAAAATACGGTACTCACTTTTGTTTCCATCGGTTTAGACATTAATGTCTGTGTGTTGAGTTATTTTGAGGGGACAGTAAATTTACACTGTTACACAAGCTGTACACTCACTATTTTACATTGTAGCAAAGTGTCATTTCTTCAGTGTCGTCACATAAAAAGATATCATCAAATAATTACACAAATGTGAGTGGTGTACTCACTTTTGTGAGATACTGTATGCCAATAAAATTATGTTACTTGCATTACAAATTTATTGTTAAGAAAACAATATTAAGTAAAATGCATTTTTAAAATAATCACGTTTTGGGCAGCTGCCAGGGGCGTAACCCAGCCTGGGCATTTTGGGCTGTAGCCCCAAAGATTTTTTCTTTAGTCCCGAATAACTCTCCACTTGGAGTAGTTTGTCACTACATAACTGAATGTCAGTAAAAGAAGAAGGAAATGTTGTAATTTTATATCATCAGTGAACGGAGGTGAGGCCAATCAGAAAGGGTCTACAGGAAAATACGTGGAAACACTTGTCTTATTGGCTGACAGTCTCAATTCTGCCAAACGCTAGCTCACACAGTCAGTGTGAGGAAAAATTGATATATGTCATCTCCACCCTGGAGAATGTTTGCTCACTGGAGTTCTGTGTATTGAGTAACAGACACGCTGTACCTCCCTCTCAACAGGCCTGAATGACATGCTGCATTGCAGTTCATGGACTGAAACAAAGCTGCTGTTGTCATGCTCTCTGCAGCCATTTATAGGCTGCTGTCCTGGTGTCAAAGGCCACTCACTGTTTGCTCCCTCTGTTGAGCTGATTCATTGTTAAGATAGCAAGAAGTAGTATTACATGTACGTTTGTGCAAGATTCCACATCACCATCATCATCATCATTATCATTGTACACAATGATACACACATGACCTTATGGCTTTATACAAATCAGAAACACACCAGGCGCTCTATCTAGGAAACATTTTAACAAGTCTGATAACATATTCACATTTGACAGCAGATGAACTTCAGATGGTGCAAGTGATATTCAAAAACACATCAGAGCACTGCTGAGCTCTTCTAATATAATTATCATATTTGTATTCTGATATATAATTGTGACTGATGATGACTGCTGTCCGTGGATTTTCACTTCTGATTAATTGAAGAAAAAGAAAGAAGTGAAACCATGAAGTGGAACTGTGTTAAATGATGCAAACGACCTGTGTTAAATGATGCAGGGCTAAACTGGTTCCAGTTTCTGACCTCTAGCTGGGGAGACTGCATAGTGTCAAAGCTTTTCAAAGCTGCAGAGAGACAGGTGCAACGTAGGTATGGAAGTGTGTGTTGTTGATGTTAGGGATTAACTGGTAAAATCAATGTAACACTGTATTCGTAAATTACAGTGCAACATTCAGAAGCCAGTGTGTGTGAGCACAGTTTTGTTTTTCAGTTAATATTAGCACAGCATTTTAAAACTATGTGCACCAGAATTTTCAAATTGTCTGATGCAGTGGTGGCTCAATGGTTAAGGTGCTGGGTTACTAATCAGAAGGTTGAGGATTCAAACCCTAGCAGTGCCAAGTGTTTTGACATGCTGGGACCTTGAGCAAGGCCCTTAACCCTGTCTGCTGCAACAGGGCCATATCATGGCTGACTATATCAAGCTAGGATATTTGAAGGAAAGAATTTTGCTGTGCTGTAATGTATATGTAACAAATAAAGTCTTTTCTTCTTCCATGTTGCACACATGGCAGTTGGGCAAATTAAGTGCCTTTTCACAACCCTCATGAACTTAATTTTGCCTGAAAGTATATTTATTGAGACCATTAGCTACTACTCAGACAGCATGATAGTTGCATGCAGAGGGCAGAATTTACTGAATGGAGTCATGTTTCAGTTACAAGCAAGCCTGAAATTCATGTATTGGGTAAATGAACTCAAAAACCATGGAAGAATGAAAGAATAAATGAGAATCATCCCTTAATTAATGAATGAATAAATAGAATATATATATATATATATATATTTTTTTTTTTTTTGCACAGAATATCTTAGAGGAGGTAGAATTGTAATCTGAGACATTTCTGATCTCGAGAACTGAACTCTATGTGGATACAGCACTTAAAGTGAGCTGTAAATGTAGCAGATATGTGCTTGTCCTTTAAGCACAGTAAATTAGAAAATGACTTAAGTGTTATTTATTCAATTGACAACCTGAAAATTGTTTGGTGTATTGTGTGTTCTGAGGTGCTTTTTATTCACTATGGCTATAAAAGTGGTGATTTGAGTTCTCGTAGCCTTCCTGTCAGTTCAACCCAGTCTGGCCATTCTCTGACCATTCAAATCACTCTCTGCCCACAAAACTGCCGCTCACTAAATGTTTTTTGTTTTTCATCATTCTGTGTAAACTCTAGAGACCGGTTTATGAAAATCCCAAGAGATCAGTCTGGCACCAACAACTTCAAATATGCATAAATATTGGCATGTATGTTTTAACTTAAATTACCAACTCAGAATTTTTCCTTAAATAATTAAGGAAACACCAGATGCAAATAAAATCTCCAACGTGTGCATAAAAAAAACGTAAGCGCTCATTTGAGGCAGATATTTTTTTTATTCAGTATGAAGAGATGCACATGAACTATGATGGAAATACATTTACCGAATACATTCCTCCAATGTGTATCAGAAAAATCCATGTGACATTGCCTCAACAAATTATGTGATTGGATAATTGGCTCAGAAAAGTTAAAATGGCACAATGAACAATGCGTTTTCCTGTTGAAACTGTGGCATGGTGGGTCCGCATAACTGAACTAACCAGCGGACCAATCTTGTTGCACAGCATCTCAAATGTTGTTTTTGTCATTCTGAAATGTCTGAACCAAAGTCTGTCATTGAAATGATTTGGTATAATTTTACCTTCCAAATCTGTCTTACACGATTCTGTTCCCAAAAATCTGGCATGCAAGTCTGATCACAAGATAACGTAGATAACAAGTTTGTTATAGCATTTTGTCTGCATGCTCTGAAGCGCAAGTATTTTATTATATTTGAAAAAAGCATCACAGTGACTTCCCTTCGTATTGATACTTGATACTCCCTGGAAGTGACGATTTTGTTCACTTGAACACATGGGATGGAAATGGTGTTTTATTCACAAATGTTATGCAATATTCCAATTGTTCTTAAAAATTACATTTGCAACTTGGATGGAAGCATACCTAGTGATATAGCCTATTTAAACATGCCCCTAATGTGATTTCTTCTGTCCTTCTCTCCCTATTTTTCTCCTTGAAGGTGTAGATGCCCTGGATTGAGCCACAAAAGTGAGGGGGAGAGAAAAAGAGTGTGGACAAGACCATAAAGGGACCTTTATATTGTTTTTAGCACCTTTTGTCTTGTGAAAGTGGACAAAAAATCTTCAGCTGTGTGCCCCCCTTGAAGCTTTTCCTGTGTTGAAGGGTGTGGTGCAGAGTGGTGTGTGTGTGTGTGTGTGTGTGTGTGTGTATGTGGGGAGTATCTTGAGAGGCAGGAGAGTGCCCATCAGACTGAGTCCTCCCTCTGTCCACTATTGCACCATGACCACTGCAGTTCACCCCAACGAGCTTGTTTTCGAATTTGCCAGCAGTGGCATGGATGAAATCAACCAGGTACCCAAATGCACACACAATCACATATTTTACTAAGACACTGCATGTGAGTGACCGTTTCATGAAATCTAACATATAGATATAGACCTATATCCTATAGACCTATAGACCTACATATAGACCTTTTCATGAAATCTAACATAAAATATACACACACTGCAGTTTACTTTTGTTCTTTTGTGTGTGCGCGCGCACGCGTTTGTAATATATATGTTTGAACACACCCATTTATTCAAGTGATCAAATATTGGAACATATGACTGATAGGTGTTTCTTGCTGGCCAGGTGTGCCCGGTTAGATTGATTGTTTAAAGACTTAATTTGTCTGAATGTGTACTCTTGGTTTGTGAACCCTAGGTTTTGCCTGTGAATACTGCATTTTTTTTTTTTTTTTTAAAAAAAGGATAAACTAACATGGAAACCAGAGAGCTGTCTACGGGAGAAAGAAAACCAAGCAATTTTGAAGCTGAGAAAAAATGGAAAATCGATCAGAGCTATTGCACATGCAAATTTCATAGCCAATACAACATAATTGAATGTCCTAAAAAAGAAAGATACCACTGGTGTACTAACAACCAGACATGGAACAGGCCTGCCAAGGAAAACAACAGCAGTTGATGACAGTAACACTGTGAGAGCTGTCATGAAAAACCCAATAACCACAGTTAGTGACATCATGAACAACCTTCACAGGACATGGGTGAAGCTTTGATAACAATCCACTATTCAAAGAAGACTCAGTGCAGAAGTATAGAAGAAGAAGTGCAGAAATATAGAGGCCATACCACAAGATGCAAACCATCCATGAGCAATTAGAGTCTGAAAGCCAGATTGGAATTCGCAAAGAAATATAGAGTTGAGCTAGAAAAGTTCTGGAACCAACATTAACCTCTACAAAAGTGATGGAAAAGCTAAAGTGTGGATCTGCTCATGATCCAAAACATCCAAAGTTCATCAGTCAAGCACGGTGGCAGTATTATTATTATGGCTGCTTCTGGAATGGGCTCATTAATCTTTATTAAAGATGTAACAGCAGAATAAATTCAAAAGTCTATGGAAACGAGATGTTAAAAAAAAAAAAAACAACAGAAGTGCATCCAATCTAATTGGGAAGAACTTCATCATGCTGCTGCAATGACCCAGAACACACTGCCAACTCAACAAAGGACTGCATCAGAGGGAAAAAGTGGACGGTTTTAGACCGGCCAAGTCAATCACTAGACCGTAACCCAATTGAGCAAAAAAAAACAGCAACTGAACGAAGCTCCAGTGCATGCCTGGAACAGCATCACAAAGGAAAAATGCAACAGTTTGGCGATGTCAGTGGGTCACTAGCTTGATGCAGTTATTGCAAGCAAAGGATATGCAAACAAATATTAAGTTTTATTTACTTTAATTTACTTTAAGACTTTCAGTTCCTATAGTTTAGAAATTCTGATCCATCATCTGATATTTATCTTTTGATCTCAAACCAAATGTCTTCACTGTAGCATTGGCCTTGCTGTTCCAATCACTTTTTCCGCATTCGGACCTTCGGATGTTTGATGAGAACATTAATTGAATCTATATTTGTATCTGCATGATTTTATGCATTGCACTGCTGCCACATAATTGGCTGATTGTATAACTGCATAAATGGGCAGATGTACAGATGTTTCTATTAAAGTGGACGGCGAGTGTATATGTGTAGGTGTTTCAGAACAGAGAATCATTAAGGGCTTTTGGGGGTTAGGGCCCCAGGATATTGAGGTCTGATCTGCTTACATGAGAGGAGGGTGTGGGAAGGGGAAAAAACTGAGTGCAAGGAGGAGGAGTGACTGTGGGTTTCTGTCAGGGCTTAGATGGAAAGTGTGTGTGTGTATGTGTGAGATGGGTGAGGCGGAGATTACTCAAGAATAGATGGTTATTCAGAGGACATGGTTTGTAATAACTACAATGTGTAGACTTTAAGTAGTTTCTTGTACTTATTAAGTATTCTACCATTTTTCAAATGTAACATTTCCCACTGGCTTCTAAGCACATCTGCTAACCTTTCTGAAATGGTGAACGTGTGTTTGTGTATTTGCTTGTCCCTCCTGCAGCTGGAACCTGCTCAGAATGCAGTGTATTTTTTGTTTGTATTTGTGTGTGTGTGTGTGTGTGTGTGTGTGTGTGTGAGTGTGACTGTGTGTGTGTGAGAGAGAGAGAGAGAGAGAGAGGCAGGCAAGTGACAAGTGCAACAGTCCTCTGTTTGCTGCATTCAGTGCTGTGGCACACAGATTTCAGGCCTGACCAGCCTGACCTGTTGGTTGTGGAGCCACTGGGCGTGTTCCTACTATTGTTCTACAGAATGAAACTCCTCACTATTCCTGCATTACTGCACTTTTACACATTTACTAGTACTGTATGTGTCCTACAGGTGGGCCATAATTTCTCAAATTTCTTAATATGATTTAAATTCCAATATGTGTGTGTTAGCTTATATTTATATTTGATCGTGCATGTTGATTTTTCTTCAGAGCTATGATAGAGGTGTACAGGTGCTTGTCTACTTCTCAGTCATATTGGACCAACTTGTGCAGCGTCAGTAATTACCACTGTATGTCAAGACATCATGTAATGACTGTGAAATTATGTCAAGTCTGAATGTCTGAGTGCAGCTACTGTGAGCCTCTTGATAAATACAGTATGCACTTAATGTATACACATGGTCAGTTCAACTAAACTGAAGCTATAACTTGTTCATTGTATGTTGAATAAGCTAAACATAAACGTATGTTAAATAAATGGTCTAGCCCTGGGCCTTGGGTCTAGCCTCATCACGGCTAAACCTTCACTTGAAGTTAGCTTGATATTAGAACTGAAGTGTGGGGAATATGGGAATATGGTTAATGGTTGCTGCAGATGACAGGTAAAACATAGAAATGTTTACAAGAGGGGAAACATGGTTTATGTTGCCGGGTTTGTTCTGACAACAGGAATAGGGAACTCAGATATGCAAAGATGTGATCCTTATCAGCTATTTCCCTTTTATAAATTCACTTGATTACAGCAAAGAGGAAGAAACCGCATGTGAGGCTACATGTTGAGAGTCTGTCCTCTAGGCCAAATTTGTTAAGATCTGCTAAAAAATAATGGAATACTCAACAGAAGAACATGCACTAGGACTAGAAAATCTTACCTGATACCAGACAGGAACATCTCACTTGGTTTTTGCAGTAATAATTACATTAGCATTTCTCTACCTAATATGGGTAATCCTGAAAGCAGAGGAAAACAATTTCAGACATTGTTTGCATAGAACAGATTTTTGTCCATAGCTGGTTGTAGAAGGCTAAAAGCAGGTAGAGGTCTGATATTGTGTGCTCAGTACATTGGGATGTACCCCAAACTCTCTGGCATGCCACTGAATACTGCTCTGTCAAAATTCTTTGTCAGCTGGTTGTTTTCAGGGCTTGTTTTTGTACCTGGTGAATGTAGTGTACAAATAAAACACTTCTGGTTACTGTGAAGAGACAATATGACACAGAAATAGTGACTTGTGTGAGAATGAAGAAGAAAACTGTGCCAAGATCATGGAAACATACATGTGCATTTCAGTCTTACTGGTACTCTTGGCAATGCTATTGTACTCTAGTGCATCTCACTGGTTGTTTATGGTAATCTAGTCTGGCCAGAAACATTTGTATGCAGTTCTATGCAGCACTGTGTATTCAATTTTAAAGCATTTTATTTGTTAGTTTATTTCACATGTGCAACACAGGTCTGTGTGTTTGGTCTGTTGCACTCTCCTGCCATCTCGTGGTGGTATAATGCAAATGTATGCATGTATTGTCCACTTAAATATTAAAACAGTTACACCTGCTGATTTATGCAGTTATCCAATCAGCAAAATATGTGGCAGCAGAACAATGCATAAAATCATGCAGATACAGGTGAAGCACTCCAGTTCACATCAAACATCAGAATGGGGAGAAAGTGTGACCTCTGTGACTTAACCGTGGCGTGGTTGTTGGTGCCAGATGGGCTGGTTTGAGTATTTCAGAAGCAGCTGATCTCTTGGGATTTTTGACAAACAACAGACTCTAAAGCGCAAAAAAAAACATCCTCTGATCTGGCACCAACAATTATGCCATTGTTAAAGTCACAGATCACAGTTCTTATTCATTCTGATATTTAATGTGAACATTAACTGAAGCTCTTGCTTGTGTCTGCATAATTTTATTCATTGTGCTACTGCCACATAATTGGCTGATTAGATAACTGCATAAATTAGCAGGCGCACCAATGTATGGTGAATGTCTATCCCATATGAGACATGGTTTTATCATAAATAACGTAGATTCTTTATATTGGTCTAATTATGTTGGTTTATATTGGTCTTTTATGCTTTGCTGTCATTATATCACTACATCAGATTCCAGTAATCATCTAATCAGTCTGTTTTTGTAATTCATATTCTGTTGCAGTCATTTGTCTTCTTTACAACCCAAATTCCAAAAAAAGTTGGGATGCTGTGTAAAATGAAAATAAAATCAGAATACAATGATCTGCAAATCTCAAACTCATTCACAATAAAACATTCACAATAAAACATAGAACATATCAAAATGTTTAAACTGAGTAAATGTACCATTTTAAGAAAAAAAAAAGGTAATTTTGAATTTGATGGCTGCAACAAGTCTCAAAAAAGTTGGGATGGGACAGCTGGAGGTTAATTAGCAACAGGTCAGTAACAGGATTGTGTATAAAAAAGAGTATCTTAGAGAGGCAGAGTGCTCAAAATGCTGAGCAGAGGTTCACCGATCTGTGAAAAACGCCACAATTTGTGGAACAATTTCAGAATAATGTTCCTCAATATAAAATTGCGAAGACTATCAATATCTCATCATCTACAGTACATAATATCATGAAAAGATTCCAAGAATCTGGAGAAATCTCTGTGTGCAAGGGACAAGGGTGAAAATCAATATTGCATGCCCAAACATTACATTAAAAACAGGCATGATTCTGTCATGGAAATCACAGCATGGGCTCAGAAACACCTCCAGAACTTATTGTCTGTTAACAGAGCTTGCTGTGCCATCCACAAATGCTGGTTAAAGCTCTATCATGCAAAGAAAAAGCCATATGTGAACATGATCCAGAAACGCTACGGTCTTCTCTGGGCCAAAGCTCATTTACAATGGACTGAGTGGAAAACTGTTTTGTGTTTAGACGAATCAAATTTTGAAATTATTTTTGGAAACTATGCCTTTTGTTGCCCTGTCCTAACTTTTTTGAGACGTGTTGTGGCCATCAAATTCAAAATTACCTTAAAATAGTACATTTCCTCAGTTTAAACATTTGATATGTTTTCTATGTTCTATTGTGAATAACTTATGGGTTTATGAGATTTGCAAATCATTGCATTCTGTTTTTATTTACATTTTACAAAGCGTCCCAACCTTTTTGGAATTTGGGTTGTAGGTCTGTCAGAGAAATAATATAAAGTCACTGTCTCTGTTCCCGCTGCAGTTTGATTAAGAGCTTTAGCAGGACATATACGCACACACACATTAATATACAAACACATACACACAATGCTGCATGCTGAAATTGAGAGAAATTACAGCAGAATGATGGCCAATTTGTCGCACGTGACCTTGTCAACTCTATAGCTCAAAAAGGATAGGACATTCAGAGAAAATACATGAAACAGAGTAAAAGAAATAAAGACCATTCATGATTTTATGTCTGGTATTGTCTGTTAAAAAAAAGGCTACAGTGCATGGCATGCAATTTCTTATAGTTACATAATCTCGCACACAATATTTCCCCCCTGCACTGGGTTGCTGTGCCCCACTCACACAGGAATGTGCCAGTGGAGCTGACATTCTCATTATTCCATTCCAACTGATATAAAACAAGGTCACATCTGCCTACTGAATGATATAATCTTGTACAGTACTATGCCTGGAATAAAAAAAAAGAGTGCTGTGAGCCTGAATTATGACTATAATGTTCAGTGGCATTCATGCTCAAAAAACTTTCTAGTAGATGTTAAGTATAATACATAACGTTTCAGAGAAACAGGATGTTTCTGACAAATGTCCTTCATCAAATACACAAACAAAATGTTTCTGAGGCTGCATGAGTTGAAAGCATTAGATATTTGAAATGGTTGATGAAAACATCACATTCCATCCCATTCCACACTGATCAGCCATAACATTAAAACCACTTTGCCTAATATTGTTTAGGTAGGTGGTATGTGTCAGAGTAATCCCTATGAATGCCTGGACCCAAGGTTTCCCAACAGAACATTGCGCAGAGCATCAAACTCCTTCTGCCAGCTTGCCTGCTTCCCATAGTGCATCTCCATACCCAATGCTGAAAATAACATCACCAATAACATCATCAATGTTCCATTACTTTGGATATGCCAAAAACAAAAGGGGGGTTGTCCTAGAGGACAAATATCCAGTTTGCAAAAAAAACCAAACAAAATAAACAAACAAAAAAATTTGTTCCATGCAGATCAAGGAGATATGTCATGCTTATAACGTAGTCCCTAACAGAAAAACATGTGAACCATGAGCACTGTTTCCATACCATGTGTTCAAGAGAGCAAAACAGTCACTTATGGGGAAACAAAGTATCAATACAAATAGAAATTGCTGAAACTGGGGAAGTCACTGTGCCTCTTTTTTCCAATATAATAAATGACTTCAGAGCACACAGATGAAATGCTATCACAAACCTCATGTTATCTTGCAATCGGAGGAGAATGTTATTTGGGGAAGGAATTGCGTGGAACAGTTTTGGGGGTAATTATACTAAATTATTTCGATGACAGCCACATACCACGTACCCAAAAAACCAAAGGCAACCTTTGTTTTATGTTGCTGTATTGTGTGTAAACACACAATACAGTTTATATTTATTTATTTTTATTGAGGCAAGAAAAGTTATCCAACACAATTTAAAAACTGTATTTTGTGTTTACTCAGGTTGCCTTTGTTTTATCTTATTTGTTTTCATTTATGAAACAATTTATGAGATATACACAAAAACAGAAGAAATCAGGATTGGGCAAATATTTTTCACAGCACTGTATGTATGTATGTATGTATGTTTACATATATGTTTTAACATGAGTATATTTGTACTGTTTATTTGGTAATTATAGATTAATAGGTTAATGGCATTGCTCTGGATGTGTGTTTGGCAGCTGGATGACCCATCTGTGTTTCCAGCGGTGATCGTGGAGCAGGTGCCAGCTGCTGACCTCATGCAAGTGTACTCAGGGCTGGAGGCTGATGAGGTCACCAATGGTATCATGGTAGACACCATGCAGGATGAAGTGGAGGAGAACATTATGGTGGGAGATGTAGGGCTGTCTGGTGAGTCTGACATGTTATCTGACCGTCATAACAAATACTTTCAGCTGGAATTGTTTTTCATTTTGGTTACATAACAACCCAATATCTTTTTTTATATCACAATCACACAATCACAATATTTTCAATTTTTCAATCAAAAATAATTTTGTTAAATTGTAGCCTTAGTTTTGGTTAAGATCATCCTGTATAATAAAATTCAGATTTAGCTCTAATGTAAACTCCTATTTTATTGGCTATAGTAGAGACTCCAGTCTCTGGAGGAGAAGATAATGTAGAGACCATTGAGGCAGCTGAGGCTTTGCTGAATATGGAGTCTCCCAATAACATCCTGGATGAGAAACGCATGAGTATGACATGATATATTTTCTGTTGGTCTAAGCATGTGTACTTTGATATGTTAGAGTTTCTTGAATTCACAGCACATTAAATTCTCATGAATGATATTTAATTCATGTAATATATTTCAAGAGCCTATTTTATTCCTAAAGAATGCTCTTTAGTTTGCGAAAATGTTAGGGCTGCACAATTATTTGAATATTGATCTCAGTTACGATTTTGGCTGCCCACGATTACATGAACATGAGCGACTGTGATATTGACGTTTAAAGTTTGCTCTCCGCTCATACAAAACTCCACTGCAGATCAAGTCAAGCACGTCCTAAACGTACAGCCAACTTACAACATAAAATATGCCAGTAAAACCCCATTCATGATTTTTTAAATGCTTTTAGGTGTATTGAGAAAGGCACTTACTAACTGTCATGTAATTAGGGTTTGGGATGGATGCAAGAGCAGATAAGAGCTTTATTGAAGAGAGGCAGGCAAATCCAAAGCGTGAGACAATAGAGTGATCAAAAATGGGCAAAAGGTCAGGCGATCAGCAAACAGGCATAAACAAGGCTAAACAAGAATCAAACAATGAGGCTGAGAACATGATCAAAACTATGAGATGTGAAACTATGAGCAAATGCTTGGTACACAGAAAACTCACGCAAAACTTTGCTTCAAACAATGAGACACAGGGTTTAAATGACAAACGTAATAATAACAAATACACATGTAGAAAGTAAACAAAGTCAATGTCACAAAAAACCTGGAGCACGCTGCATGCTCCAGTGCTTTCACGAGTGGGAAATCATGACACTAACATGTTGCTAAATGGGACTACAGACATTGTCAGGGACATTAAATGACATCACGCCGAACACAAAAAAACTTTGCAGATAAACTTGTTCAGGTATGCTGTGCACAATTCCAAAAAACAAAATGTGGATGAACATTCATCCACCGAGTAAATCCATATTATGGAAATCAAGTTTGTAAAAGTAGTCAGAAGCTTTGTAATTGTGACGTTGAAGTCGAACGACCGTCGTGTAGTTTGTTTATAGCTTTTTACGGGTAGCTTTTTATTTTATTTAGGTTTCAAACTTCATAAAAGTTGTGTTAATTTGTGAAAATTATCTTGATAAAACATGTTAATATTGTAAACTTTTGTTGATCACAGTACTTATTTTTTTTTTTTTTTGCAATAATCCAAAAGCCTATGGGAAAAGCATATTGGGTTTTTCTTGACGGAACCAGTGTGATGCTAACTTCTGGGTTTCGGTAGCAAATGACGTCATCCATGTGCCACTCTATTGAGTGATTTGGCTGCGTCTCTCTTCATGCAAACACTGTTATTGCCTTTTCTGCATAGGCATAAATTGTTTTCATTTGGTTGCATATTTTTATATTTGATTGCATATCTTCATTTGGTTGATGACAATTTTTATTTTTACTTATCCTATATTTTTCGTAGAATTTTATTTATATTATCCTTCTACGAGATGTCTTTTTAAGAATCAGTCTAATTTGGTGCAAAGATTTGTAGATTAGCAGGAATGTAGCACAACATGGAGCTGAAGGAAGTGGTTTGTTTATTTAAAACAAACCACTTGTGAAAGTGCAATAAAAATATGTTGTCCCTAAAATCAATGAATAATCGTGATAAATAATCATGATCTCAATATTGATCAAAATAATCATTTTGGATTATCATTTTGGACATAATCGTGCAGCCCTAGAAACTGTAAGGATTCAACATTATAAATTGTTTGTTTGTGTTTTTGTAAGGAAGCTAATAATGTTAATTCTTCTTTAATATATAATTACATATTAAAGCTTGGTTTGCATTTTTGGATACCTAATTTAGATTTTTTGCTCACACACTGGTTGTCTGTTACATCTTACTTGGTAATGTGTAGTTCACACATATGGATCTCTGCTGGACCCAGACCTGACCTACATATCTTTGCGGCCGGAGCAACTTAATGCTGACTGCATAGATGTCTCTCTGGATGAAGAAACATCATCTATGGATGAGATTGCTCAGAAGAGTCTATCCAAACCACCTAGGAAAAATAAAGGTACTGCAGTGGCACATAATTTCCAGTAGATGGTGTTGTAAATTCATACTCTAATTTGTATTTTTGCAATAGAACACACAAATAAGAACATATAATTTTACAAAAAAAAAAAAAAAAATACAGTGTTGTGAGATTTAGAGAGATAGATTAAGAATTAAGATTAATAAAGGGATTTATAATATAATTTTATGATTCATAAAGCGAGAGATTAATTATTTTTATTTAACTTTTTGCAGTGCGCAAACCTAGAGTGGTGCGCCCTTGTTCCCCCATCACCAATCCCTCTCTCCCACTGAAGAAAAAGAGTAAAGAAGGAAAAGGTAAATCCTGCTGCAGAGGTGGAGACATGTATATGCTAAAGTTAGTCTTCCTTGCCACATTGTCCTCAGTGTCTCTGATGTTGACACCTATCCATTCTTTGAGGAATTGAATCATGGTTGCTTAACTGTTGAAGTGTACTTAAAGTGCTCTGTTTCTAAATGAAATGAAAGTCATAGTGGGCAAGAGGGCATGATGATGTTATCCCCTTCTTACTCTGCAGCCTACACTATTCCTCTGGGTTGCAGTTTTGTGCTGCTTCTGGCCAAAGCACAAACAAGCCTGATATCCTGCCTAACCCTTCAAATTAATTTTAGGCCTACTTCAGGGCCAGAGTACAATTGATTTATTAAGTTTATGAGCAGAAATACTATAATTTCACCTCTAATTCCATTTTGAAAATATAATCCAAGGAGTACGAAATGAAATATGCAAATGTATAGAAGTTTGAATAGTCCTTTTTTTCGTTTCATCTTTCTCTTGATGTAGGTAACACGATTTATCTGTGGGAGTTTTTGCTGGCTTTGCTGCAAGACAAAAACACATGTCCCAAATACATCAAGTGGACACAGAGAGAGAAGGGTATCTTTAAGCTAGTGGACTCCAAGGCTGTATCCAAGCTGTGGGGAAAGCACAAGAACAAGCCTGATATGAACTATGAGACCATGGGAAGGGCTCTCAGGTAACTGCTGTAGCAACCCAATCAAAGGCAAATGTGAAAAAATGTCCTATGTTTCATGATCTTTTTCCTCTCCTTTGTCATTTTGTCTTCTTAGGTATTACTACCAGAGGGGCATTCTTGCCAAAGTTGAAGGTCAGAGGCTTGTGTATCAGTTTAAGGAGATGCCTACAGACTTGGTGGTGATTGATGAAGATGATGGGCAGTGTGGAGACTCCAGCCCTGGTTTTGGCAGTACGCGCTCCAACTGCCACAGTCGTGTCATGAGCCGCGGAGCATTGCGTGCCCAGGGTAAAGGGTCAGGCCACCCACAAACCAAGGCAGTGAAGAAGGAGCCAGGTGCCAGTGTGCTCTACCAGAATGCCAAATGCAAACAAAGTGAGCACCTGCTGCAGACTATACATGTTCTGCAGCCAAACCAGGGGGCTGCTGTTCCTGCTCCTGCACACACACTGAGGTGAGTAAAGCAGATGTGAACAAAATATATGGGTTTCTATACATTTTTGTATTGGAATAAAAAAAAGGCAAAAAGATTGCTAAACTGAGAGTCTTAAATGAAAAGACAAAATGATTATATCTTTTACAACCTGTTAGTAAATATGCCTAATATTGTAAATATCTGCATGTGGCAAGTGCTACGCTCTAGAAATGTAAAATTGCTAAATGATGAATAGAATGGATTGAATAGTAAGTGGTGTGATACGTTAAGTAGCGAGAAGACATGGTGGCTCCTGGGAGGCCATAAGACTTCCATTCCTGCTTAAACCGATAATCTTACCTGGATAAACTGTCACTTCCTACCAATCTCAAGACTCCTATACATAATATGATCATATTGAACACTCTACATTTTTCAACATGTGTAGTACTCTTACCTTTTCAGTATATGACTAATACTGTAATAATCCTACTACCTGTGATCACCCAGAAGAGGATGGAATCCCTTTTCAAGTCAGGGTGTCTTCCTTGTTTTATCTCGTCATTATTGCCCTTGGTTTGTTCACTAGGGATCTGGATTTACATTCAGATTTCTGTAAATCTGCTTTGTGACATTGTCTATTAAACACTATAAAAATTGTATTGAATTGAAGTAGGGAAAGTACATTTTTGGGCACTTCACTAAATTTCCGATGATCTCTGTATCTCTAATGACTCTGCTTACTTTATCTGTACTTCTCTTTACAGAGCCATTAACATGCCTGCCACTGTTCCCATGGTCCTTACATCTGGATCGCAAGGAGGAGCACCAGTCACACTGCAAACGGTGCCCCTATCTGTACTGGCCAACAGTGACTCTCTGAATGGTCTGACCCGTGTGGTTACACTCAATGCCAATGGGCAGCCTGTGGTAGCACAGCAGCCTGGTACTGTCATTGCCACTGTGCTGAAGTCTGGAGAGCTTCAGAACTTGCAGGTAAAAGAGGAGTTCCTGGAGCCACAGTTCCTGCAGTCGCTGGTCAATGGCAATCCATTCTACAAGGAGGAGATGGATGGGGAGTCATCTGAGCTTGGCCATCGGACTGTGATTGTTGGTGTTGCTAGCCAGGGCATGTGCCAGCTTGCTAACGGACACTCAGAGGCAGGCGCAGATCTGGCAAGCAGCCCCAGTGAAGGTCTAACGCCAGTGGAAGAGCTGGAGGTGAAGAGTGAAATTGCCGGAGCCAAAGAGTTGCTTGAATGCCCGCAAGTGCCTATTGCCGTGCAAATACCCACTTCCCAGTTCATCCAAGTAAAAACAGAGTTCTCTGAGACCTAAAAAATTACCAAGGTCAGGAGACCGCAGACTGTGCTTAAATAATTCAGTGATAGTCACCTGAGGACCATTGTTTACTCACAATATTGTGATATTGTGCCTAAATTTGAATATTAAGGAATAGTTCTATAAAGATCCACTGGCTGGCGCTGTGGCATCACCTTCAATCCAATATGCCATTGTGTAATCAGAGACCAGCCATTTATTGGACCAGGGATTGTTCTGCCATGTGCCAGTTTCTTATTATGTTCATCTCCTTAGACTTACCTGCATTTTTTAATATGCTCCACCTAAAACAGGGCCAACAGCACATTGAAGTGTTGACACAGAGCTGCTATGGAACAAAAATAACCCAATATATCATAGGTTCAAGAATATTTTCAATTAAAAGGGGTGAAGTGTTTGCCTTTGGTATATTGATGTCCAAACTGAAACAGTGCCTTCTGTAACTGGCACAAATGGTTGGAATAATTGTTTATATTTGGTGCAAGAATATGCTGATGGAAAAATGTTGTTGTGGACTACAGACTTTGCCTATAAAATTACATGGCTGAGACCAGGTTATTTTCAAATTATATTACAAAATTCCTAAAGGATTTGTTGTGTTACTATGGAAATGGGCATTTCCTGTCATAAGAGTAAGCTTAATTAGACCTTTATATATTTACTGAAGACAGAGACAGTACAATGACAAATTCCCTAATAATCTGCTACAGAAGTATTTCTGTATTTCTCCATTATTCCTTAATCAATTTTATATCAATCAAATGTCATATAAAAGAGAATATACAGTCTATAAATATATATGATATATAATTGAGATTTGGTTTATGGCCACACATTTATTTATTTTGTGAATTTCTAAATTCTGTATAAAAGGTAAATTTTTTTTA
>JAFFST010053366.1:79994-101446 GCA_022414735.1 Noturus placidus
GTGTGAATGTGCTCTCATTAGTAAGTCGCTTGTAAATGTAAAAATGATATTTCTGTAAAGCTGCTTTGAGACAATGTGCCATTGTAAAAAAGCGCTATACAAATTGATAATTATATATATATATATATATATATATATATATATACATACATACACACACAGTTTTTAATACTTTTGACAGTTTAAGCTTTGTGCAAACATAACTGAAATGAAACATACTAAACAGCATATTAAATGTTTTTATTGACCAATTTTAATTAACCAATATTCACAATATTAATGAAATTACATTACACAATATACTGTAATGGAAAAGGCTCACAAACGCATGGTACAGCATTGAACAGTTGGTAACAATAGTAACAATGTCCCACATTATCTACTGTACTACATCAATGGAAGAACTTTGCACTTAAACAATTTAAAATACTTTTATAACATTTATGGATAATGAAGTAAATTGAGGAAAAACAAATTGCTTACAATTATGTCAATATATACTGAGTATGTAAATGTAAAAATGCTGACTCAAAATCTGCAACAATGAGACCTAAAAATTTTTCTTAAACTAAAAGCTGGTTTGCCAAAGACTGTACTTTAGGCTTGAAGGTGTTCTGCCCCATTGACAGCAGTACACACTGTATGAAATCAAAAGTGTTTGCAAGTGATTTTTGGGTAATTCAGGTCTAATGCATGAATAAAACCAGTTGTTCATTGTTGTGAGAAGTCCTGCATTTTGTCCATTACAACTTGGCCTTCAAGTATTATCCCAATAGTGGAAGTCAAATGCAAGGTGTTGGGGGGCTGAAGGCTGGTGTCTTTGAATAAGATCCCAACTGGCACATCAAGGATAGAGTTGCGATGATCAGAAATGGGTATAAAGAGAGTATTGTAATCATGCATCAAAGGTTGACCATCAATGCATGTTTATCAGAATGCTCACTAAATCTATCAAACACACAAATCAAGTGTATTGACAAATATGAGAAACATACTACCAAATTTAGTACAAAGTAAAATTATATTGCATATATCATAAGTATACATATGAATTCATGCAAATATACATTCTCCCTACAAGGCACTTGGCTTACACTTTTGAAAGGATGCAGTACAAATAAAGTTTAATTTGAAGACTTGGATGAACTTTCAAACTACTGATGGAGTTGAACGTACAAAGACAGTCATGGTGTAGGCATGGAAAAGGTACAGTTTTTGTATGACCATGTTTCAAACGATAATGTTTGAGAAGTTCCCCTCTTTTCTCAGAGATAAAAATGCAATGCTTACATTTTCACATGTTCTTGTCTCATACCACCTGTAATATAAAAACAATTGAAAATATTAAAGTTAACCAAGTCAAAGCTAAAACACAAAGAAAATTAAATTATAATTCGATGGATTGGCACCCTGTCCAAGGTGTACCCCGCCTTGTGCCCGATGCGCCCTGGGATAGACTCCAGGTTTCCCTGTTACCCTGAAAAGGAGTAAGCGGTATGGAAGATGGATTGATGGAAGGATCGCTCTGTAGATAAACTGGTGATGAGTTTGAAGATATACTGTGATTGCCAAAGAGCTCCATTTTGGTCTCATCTGACCACAACATTTTCACCCAGTTGTGCTCTGGTGGTCAGATGAGACCAAAATGGAGCTCTTTGGCATCAACTCAACTCGCCGTGTTTGGAGGAGGAGGAATACTGCCTATGACCCAGCCAGGGCATTGAAAATGAAAAGTAATTACTAAGTCATTATGAAGTACTAAGTCATGTTTTGCAGAGGGGTCAAATACTTATTTCCTTCATTAAAATGCAAATCAATTTATAACATTTTTGACATGCGTTTTTCTGGATTTTTTTTGTTGTTACTCTGTCTCTCACTGTTCAAATAAACCTACCATTAAAATTATAGACTGATCATTTCTTTGTTATTTGGTAAATATACAAAATCAGCAGGGGATCAAATACAAATCTGTGCATTAGGTCTCTTGTTGCCAGCCAGAACTCCTTGCATGGCCAATCACATCAAAGGAAGACCAGCATGAGCCGTTTTAATGAATCATGATTTTGAGTTCAAAACATGTAAAATCTTAAGTTTAGGTATTTTGTTTGTAAAGACGTTAAACTAACATATTTTTGAGTTATGAGTTCAAAATTACTTGATTGTTTAAGTAAAGACAACATTAGGGTTTACAGTGTATCAGCCATGAGGCTGATGGTTTAAAAATCATCCAATGATCAAGCCCGATTATATATCCTGTCAATCAAAAGATGGTGGGAAAACACATCAAATTCGTACTGTGTGCAAACAAGATGTAACTTGTGTGGAATTTTTTTGAATTGGGTGACAACGATGAAAAAATTGCAGTTTGTAAGCTCTGTACTGCTAAAATTTTACACCGCATGCTGCAGCTGAGCAGAAGTAATGTGTTTTTATTTCGGCGTGCACGTTAACGAATGAGTGCTTTTACACCGGACTATACAACAGACAGGAACGCCTCGGGAGAGCCTCCTCAGCTGGACGGGAATGCAGAGAAGCGTCCTTGGATGGTTCCATTAGCCTCTGAAGGGGGTTGGAGCTGTGAGGTCTCCACTGTGAGCTGCCTGTTCTGCTCCATCAGCGCACGACACTTTCTCAGTTCGGCGGTCTCCGCGTCCTGCTCATCGGGGCTGGACGGCGGGACAGCTTCCAAGGGACTCTGAGACTGTGATTACCTCAGTTTGGAGCTTTGCTGCTGCCACGCTGACCGGATCTGGAGCGCCATAGGTGGCCACGTCTGCCTCCGGCTGGAGCCCCATGGCTGAGACCTCCTCATGGGCCTCAGGCTGGAGCGCTACTGTTGCCGTGCTGATTGGAGCGCCAGATGTTGCCACGTCCACCTCTGATTGGAGCTCCATGGCTGAGGACTCCCCGCATGCCTCAGTCTTGAGCTCTGCTGCCGTCATGCTGACTGGAGTACCAGTGGTTGCCATGTCCACCTATGATTGGAGCTCCATGGTTGAGGACTCCCTGCATGCCTCAGGCTGGAGCTCTGCTGCTGTCCGTGCCCCCCCCCCCCCCCCCCCAACCAAAAAAGAAGTTTCTAAGCTAGCCTTCTCCTCTAGGCTGGACAGTGTGGCGGGATTCCTCTGCCGTGGGGGGCTCTCCGGCAGGGGGGGACGGGGTGCATGGCTCGTGAGACAACCGGACATGTGGCTGTGCTTGCAGCAGCTGCTCCTGATGTGCTATCAGGTGCATGAGCTCAGCTAATCCCCGGTCGGCATGCTTCTGGAGCGCCATGAACATCAGCATGTAGCTCAGCCCGGCTTGCTTCCGCACATTGAGCTGTGCTACCTGGTTCCTTGCCTGCGCTATCGCTGCTTTGATATTGTGACTCCTCCTCCCAGACTCCTCCGTCGTGGGGAAGTCCCAAAAATAACAAAAAATTTGGGCTCCTGGCACTATTTATTCCTTCTTGGCAAAGTAAGCAAACGTATACACATGCACTTGGACTGCCTTCATCCATCATGCTATCGGTCTAACCGAAGCTAAAGCTAACTACGTCGGCCATTCAAACAATGAACATACTAACCAAACAATACCGTACGCAGTGCAAAGTAACTCAGGCATATAAATAAGGCACATAACTTAACTCAACAACCAACAGTTTCAAGATTTACTATGTGATTAAATTTTGAGGTTCTGGGAGATTTCTTTTTCCATGAGATTTTCCTTAGTGTTGAATGATGTATTTTAAATAATTTGGAGATCTTTTTAAATCCCTTGCCAGACTCACAGACATCCACAACCTTTTCCTGGAGGTCTTACAGAACTCTTTAGATCTTGGTATGACACACCTCAATAGCAAAAGGAACACCAGACACTAGATATGAGAGGGGTATAAATAAGACAGGTTCCACCTGCACTTCCTAAGCAGGTTCTGATCACTGGCAGCTAATCTTGATTAACTGATTGTAATTGTATGAATTTGAAGGTGTGATAAATATAGGGGTATATTTACTTTTTCCATGTATTTAATTTTTCCATTTACCTTTTACTGTTTGTTTGTTAATTTAAATTGTGAAAATGACTACAAATTGTCAATTGTATGTGTCATTTGATAGTGTATCAACTTTAATAATAGGTACTGTTTTGAAGAGGATCAAATGCTTGCTTATCCAAATATGTAAAAAAAAAAACCCAAAAAAAAAAAAAGCCAACAATTTCTCTGCGGTGTACTTATTTTCACATGACTGTACATAACAAAATGTAACTTTAGTAACAAACCATCCTCTACATGATTTCCATTTCATTGTAAAACACACACAGAGTCATCTTTCCTACTCATGATGTACTCGGGTTAACACATCTGGCTGTATGCATGTAATTGCATGTCCATCACAACCTTGCAACAGCTTCCCGATCAAGCCATGAGAATGATTTCAATACATTCTTCTTTTGTCAAAGGCATTCTTAAAGACTATGTGAAAAATATATACATAATATAACCTAAGTAGGAAACATTTTGGAAGAACTTTTGCCAAAAATATACTGGCAGAAAACTAGTCATATTTTTCACCTGGATGTATGTGGGGGCTGTCTTATTTTCTTATCAACAGTGAGCAGGTTCTTCTTAGCTTGTATTGTTTTGCCAAGCAGCAGTGGGGATCGGGAATGCTGCTGCCTGCCCTATGGACTGCACTAGCAGCTAATAATGCTAATGTTAATCCATACTTACTTTAAAATTTCAACACCTCTCTCTCTTTGACACTATCTCTAGGTAGCTTTCTCCATCCCACTCACTCAGTCTCCCTTTCTTTTTCTCCTTGATAGCACATTGGCAGTTGATTCCTTAATGTTTTTGACACGTTTTTTCACTATTGCAAGATAAGACAGAGTAGTAGTGTTAACTAATGCCATTTTTGATTACCATTCCATGAAAAAGTTCACAACCTAAGTATATTCTAACAAAATATTAATGTGTCCTTATTTAAATTAGAGATCCTAGTTTAATTTTGGAAGGATGTGTGCTGATAGTACAGTTTTCTGTAATCCTGCATGATCTCTCTTTTTCTACCTGCTTCTTACTCTCTCAATAAAACTGAACTGAAGTCTAATTAGGTTTCACAATGTGTGAAAAGAAGAAAATGCCAGTGACATATGGTGCTTGCCTCATAATTTGTATATCTAAACATGAATTACAGCCATTAAAATATGAGCCAGAAGAATTGCCTGCTGTTTTTTTTGTCTATAATACTGTCTGCTCATAGAGTCAAAAAGGATATGTTGTCGCTTGAGATGACAACAGATCTGCTTATTTTCTCTACAGTGCAGATAAGGAAGGTGCGAGGAGTTTCACTCCTTAATGATAAATGTGAAGCTTGAGATGGCTGAGACTAAAACCATATCTAAAAGAGACTCCAATACAGAGCACACTGCCTGTTATTTTCTGTCGGATTGAAAGAATTTGAGCATCACAGACAACCATTAGGTCCCAAGAATGAAATGAATAACTTCAACCCTGAGTCAAGTGAAATTTACGGTGCAAACATCTTCAAATACCATTTTAATGGCTTACCTTTCTGAAGGACCTCACTCTTTCCTTGAGGCTATTTGGGCTGAGCCTTCAGAAGAGATGATTAAAAATTTATATTAGCCCAGGATTGACTGCAAACACCATTTGATGTGTGCCACAAAGGGCTTATGGGATTGTGGACTTTCTGATGGTTTCATGCGCACTGGAGACCCAAGTTTGCACTTTTGTGAAAAATGCTGGAGGCCAGATGAAAGCCAAAGCATGGAAGTGTGTTTGAGGAAAGCTGAGAAAAAGAGGGTGGGGTTGATATTGCCTACATTTATTTTTGTGGCTATTGGGTCTGATCTGCTTATTATTATTCTTATTGCAGAAATTTATGATGTTTGCATTAGGAGCACATGAGCAGATCCAGAGCATTCAGATCTGGTACAACATACCTCATAATCTGCCTTCTTCAGGTCTACTTTTGGCAGTTTGGGTAGCTCCCTGGTCTGAGTCCTGATGTAGCATCTTTGATGTTTGGCAAAATGAATACCTGTCAGTCCCTTCACAAGATATAATAAAATAAATGTAAAAAAAATTAGGCATGATTTTAAAATGATATAATCGGTGGGGAAAAGCCATTTGGTCTCTAGATTGCAAATTTAAACCAATTTGAGCACAACTGTGACAATAAATCAATCATTATGGTTAAGTATGTGGTTTGTATTCACAGTTTTTCGTACAATTTAATTCAAATGGAATTGAATTATTTTCTGTTTCACATTGTTCATCACTGCACTTTTTGTAGTACATCTTTTCATGTGTGTGTATTACATTGCAGAGATATGTACCTCTGTACAAGCGCTTGTATATCTGTAGCATATATCTGTCCTTTTGTTGGTTTATGCAGGCAAATTCACTGTATTTAATATGATATCCAAGTTATATATCTAATTGTGAATTTTATATTCTTTTTATTGTAATTTTTAAATCTTAGTTTAGCTTGCTAAAATTGCTATGAATTTTACATGAGTTTGGATTGCCCCAAACCTATAAGAGTAACTAACAAATCTGCAGAAGCAATTTTCTAAACAACAAAAGCATGCCAGGGCAGCATTATTGCAGATAAACAAGCATCATCTCAACGAGGAGCTTTTTCCAGAGTGCCCCTCATGGCCTGTCAAATAAAAATCATTAATTTTTATCCCCATCTGAAAAGAGTAAAACCATGCTCTATATTTTTCAGGCACTGTGCCAGAATATAAGCTTATTTTCAGACTTTGATTTAATTTGTGTTTGGAAATGATGTGTGTTTTCTCTCACACCAGAACTGGTCACTACAAGTGACTATGTGCCATTTTTTACAGCCTTAGCACGAAAAAAAATTATATATATAAAATAAAGTGTTGGTTGGTTTGGCTTATAATTTCTGCTGACATAGAAGTGGTAAACAGCCTGGGTGCTTTTCACAGAAGTAATCACAATAATATTTGTCTGGAGATTTATCATCTTGTATAGCCCTCCATGTTTGGTCCCTTTGTAATATCTTATTGCAGTGCTGCTTTCCATAGCTTCTCGTGTCCACACCTTTCTGATTCCTCTCGCTACAGAAAGCCTCAGTGTTTTCTATTTTTGAAACCATATATTCTAAATGTATGGTTATGAATGTAATTATACTCAGTCACTTGTTAGATCTCTTCTGGTTCAGAAAGAATAAAATCTTGTCTGTTACCATTAATGTGGATAATTCAGAGGCTAATTTGATCTTCCATGTGTTTTTGTGTTTTGTTTAGTTTGTTTTATTTATTATACATGTTTTTCAAACCACACTTACATTTCGAAAATCATGGATCTCCAGGACCTCCTCACTGCCATTGCCCACTCTGAGGATTTCCAACTGTTTGGCAGGATTGATCTCCATCATGCTCTCAGTCTCCACACCATCCAGTACTGCCTTGTACTCGTAACTGTACATCTGCAGAAACCCACTGCTCAGTTATCTGAACCAGTATGTTCATTATACATTAAGAGTAAGAAAGACAAATGGATCACTGCATTGTATAGAATAACAATATTTCCCACTGTATTACACAGTATATCTGCCAAAATTAATTTAACTTTAAAAAAAATCTTAGTGCTGCTAAATCTCAAATATCAAATTAGCTAACAACACCAAAGAAAATTTATATTTTACAGATGTTTTCCTAAGGGTATATCCATGCATTTTACCAATATCACCTTTTGGACACTCCAAAGGACCATTGGTAACCATGGACACATACCTAAGATAAAAAGGCTACTACTCTTGATTTTTTCTCATAATTTTGGGCACTACAGAAAGGTGACAAAAAGAGCTATCATATCACATATCCTGCAATCTACAAAATGTATATTCATAATTTAAACCTTTGCTTAAGATATTGATTGTAGCTGATGTTGTGATGATTGTATGTTGACATGTCTGTATGCTGATGATTGTATGTTGACCTAGCAATCGAATCACAAGGATATTAAATCGTCAGTGAAAAATTAATACAGTCTGCTGGCGGGCTGTTGCATTGTTTAGTGCAAAACTATGCTATGTACACAGCTTCAGTGTGTGTTCATATTTACTCATGCGATATATCGCTGGATTTAAGATTCTTGTGATTCGATTGATATGTCAACATACAATCATCAACATACATGGTCAGAAGAAGTTGTAAATATACACACATACAGTGGGGGAAATAAGTTTGGCCCATTCTTCTAAACATATTGTCTTTAAATGTTGTTCAATTGGATTCAAGTCAGGTGATTTACTGGGCCATTCTAACACCTTAATTTTTTTTCTCTGAAACCAATTGAGAGTTTTCTTTGCCGTATGCTTTGGATCATTGTCCTGCTGGAAGGTTGACCCACGTCTCATTTTCATCATCCTGGTGGATGGCAGCAGATTATTCTCAAGAATCTCCTGGTAAAGGGCTCCCTTCATTGTTCCTTCAATTATATTAAGTCTGTCAATACTATGCGATGAAAAACAGCCCCACACCATGATGCTTCCACCTCTAATCTTCACTGTTGGTATAGTGTTTTCAGGGTGATGTGCAGTGCCATTTCTTCTCCAAACATGGTGTGTATTATGCCAAAAAATACAATTTTGCTCTCGTTTGACCAGACTACACTCTCCCAGTATTTCATAGGCTTGTATTTCAAATTGTAGCAAACTTTAAACGAGCTTGGACATGCCTTTTCTTTAGTAATGGATTCTTGTGGGGTGACCATGAGCACTGGAGTGCATTGCTTATTGTTTTCTCTGTGCCGATGGTACCTGCTGCCTCAAAGTGTTTCTAGAGCTCTTTCTGAGTGGTCCTTGGCTCTTGGGCTGCTCTTCTGACAATACATCTGACTCACTGGTCAGAAATCTTGTGAGGAGCTCCTGTGCGTGGTGAGTTGACGATGGAGTGATATTGCTTCCACATGCGGATACTGGCCACTATGGTGCTTACTGAAGGATTTAGGAAATAAGTCTGTATCCGATTCCATCAATATGTTTTGCAACAATAAAATTATGAATGTCTTGGGAGAACTCTTTGCTTTTACAAATCATGAGATGTTTCTTGTGTAACACCTTGGTAATGAAAAACATTTTTATAGACCATCAATTTACTAACCCAGCTGTTATTAATTTGCACAAATAGGAGGTATAATTAATTACGGATTTCAGATGAATCCTTGCCTTACCTTGCCTTGGAGAACTGCTTTTTCTTAGCATGTCCAATTCAATTTTTCCTGTGGCATTCCTCTTTATTACACACAAGTTTATGTTTTTTAATATTGTGAATTCTTTCTATTTCCAGATTTCTTGAGTTAATATTGACGTCTGGTGAAAATTTCATGTGAAAAGCCTCACAGGAAACATATTTATTCAAAAAAAATGTTGACACGCCCAATACTTATTTCCCCCACTGTATTCAAACAAGATTAACTTGATAAATCACATTATATGCAAATATGTGCACATACACAGTTGATAAATGAGACCCCACAAACAACAACAAAAAAAGCAGTCAATTTAAATATGTTGTAGCTGATGCATTGTAAAGATGGACAATCACTTGGACATGTCTTTGGCTTTTTGTAACACTAGAGTACCGAAAACATAAGAGAATGTGAGTGTGTGCCTTCTTTTGTAATTTGTAAAAAAAATAAATAAAAAAAAGAATAACTGAAACTAGATCTGTAGTTGTCTAGAACATTTCTGTGTCCTGTTTTAGAGGAAAACATTTCTAAAAAAAAAATTCTTATTGCTTGCATCTGCAAAATGTCGTATGACGGGCATTATTAATACATTGGGCTTGTGTGCGCCTTACAATGGGCCAAAAGCCTGCTTTCTAAATCTTCTTCTTTTTTTATTTGCCTCCTCAGTCTCTACCACATTTTCCTTCTACAGCATTGGTACAGTTGTTGTGCACTCCAGCTGACCCCACATTATTCTTTCATCATGGCGTTCCAATAGTAGCCTGAGTGAGTTTAAGGAGTTTCACATTGTAAAGAAATAAGGACAAAGAAATTTAATTAGCTTTCAATTGTGCTTGCCTTTGAGAGATGAGGAAGATTGGAGAGAAAAAAAACACAGAGGGTAGTGGTTCAAGGCAAATATCTAGGAGAGATTTATTCATTAGTGCTCCTGAGTATATCCATCATAAGGATACTGTATGTAATGTATCGATTTGTGTGCTACCATGGTTACTGTTCAAATATTAAGCCAAGGGTGCTGATGCTGTTTGCCTGTTGGATTTGAATAACCTACATTTTTTCATTTAATCATACACAAAATCTATGGATGGCCATCTGATAGCAAATTTTCTGGCATATCTGTTATTGTTCAAAAATATTATGCTTTTTCAGATATTACCTTACCTGTAGTGCGTTATATAGCTGTTTGTGAATGTATTAAGTCTACAAAGTTTAAAAAAAAAAAAAAAGTGCATGACAAATGGAGTTATTGACTCCAAATGAATGAACCGATTCTGAACAGCTGAAACGAATAGTCAATAATTCCAGACTTGCTTCCTGTACAAACCTACATAGGTTTGTAACAAACACAAGGTCTTCATTGGCTGCTCGCGAACAATGTGTACTTAGGCCTGCCTTCAAAAACACTACAGTTAAGTGTGCATTCTGAAATACTTAGGTTCATGTCTAGAAGACGTTTTCTGTGCTGCAAAAGCAAAACCACTTTGCATAGACTCCTGAAGGATTAGGGTGTATAGCGACAGAGGTTAGAAATTTATTTTAAAATGATACCACAGCAGTTCAACTCCGACCTTTGTTTGTGTTCCCATCAATTTCCACTAACGACTGCTTCTCATATCTAACTGAAATCAAAATTTGCTAAATGATTATTCATTAAAGATGGGGTCATACCTACTTTATTTGGATCATCTTGCATCTCTGGATAATAACCTGTAAGTATGAATAATCATTTATGTATATATTTTCTACCAAGTGGTCCAAATGCATAGTTTTGTGTTGTATACGTTTACAGCCAGTGCACAGCTGTTAGCTGTTACCCTCTATGCTTTTTTATAGCTACATATAATGATAGCAATTTTAGCACAAATTAGTGATCTTCCCATACTACAGAATTTTGAGTTTAATTTTGTAGGCCTTAACATTAATTATTCCAAGATGTTGCTGTGGATGGCTGCCTCGGTGTGTTGGTGCACATTTTATTTTGTCTTATTTTGTTTGTTTAAAAAAGAGTTTTGTGATGATACCGGGAGTTTATTTACCAGAGACGTGCTGTCCACATCAGGGCTACAGTCCCTATGGATCTATTTCCCACCTTCATTGACACATCCGTGAATTTACTGGACATTTTGGTTAAAGGTGTCCTCACCTTGGCACATGCAGTGAAACATCAGAGGAGGGGTAAACGACCTGGTGCGCTCATGCGCCTCTGCCGATTCAGACATCGTACAGTGCTGCTGGGAATATTTCTTTTCAGTTTGCATTTACTATGCAACAAACTGGATGAACTTCAGCTACTGGTGGGGAAAAACAGAGGCTTTCTTAATTTTCCATCTTATGCTTCACGGAAACATGGCTGCATGGACTGATACCAGACTCTGCAGTGCAGCTGGCAGGATTCCAACTCTTCAGAGCAGATTTGCAATGCAGAACTTTCAGTCAAGATGAAGGGTGGAGTAATTTTGTTTTTACACAAGTAGTGTAATAGTTGTAGCTGGTGCAATGACAGTGATTCAGCAATACTGTTCTTCTAATCTTGAGTCATTTTTCATAAACTGCAAACCCTTATACTCCTCACGTGAGTTCGCTTCATTCATACTGGTCAGTGTTTACATTAAACCGCAAGCCAATGCACAGGAGGCACAGCGTATGCTTGCCATCCAGATACTGTGTGTAAAGTGTACATCCCTGGACTCATTTGTTATTGTTATTGGCGACTTTAACAAAGGTAATCTCGCACATGAACTTTCGAAATACAGACAATCTATAAAATAAGCTTCTGTGAGGTTAGCTGTGTTCCATGATGCACCAGGGTGAGTTATAACAATGACAAACCGTGGTTCAAACAAGACCCAGACAGCTAAAGCTGCAGAAGCAAGTTGGATTTTAGAAATGAGACAGAATCATTTTTAAAGAGTCAAAGTTTAGCAAGGCGGTGAGCGAAGCTACACAGTTGTACTCTGATAAACTATGAAAGCAGTTCTAAGCCAAAGACTCTGCTTCTGTCAGGAAAGGGCTCAGACAGATCACAAACTGCACACCTAAAGCAGCCCACTCCGTTAACAACTTGCATCTGGCCAACAGCCTGAACAAGTTTTACAGTCACTCTGAAAGACAAAGGGACAGTCCTGACACAATCCCCTGTGACACCAGCTTCAGGTGTACACCTCAACAGCTCCCTCCCCCTCCTCCCACCACCACATGTACAACTTTTTCCATCCTGGAGAGAGACTCTTTCCATCCTAACAGAGACTTCCAGAGACAGAACCCCGCAAAACAACTTGACCAAACTCTGTCTCTCCATCCACCCTGAAGTACTTTACTGATCAGCTGTCTCCAGTGTTTACAGACACCTCACTGGAGATGTGAGATATGCCATGTGCCAGCCTGCTTCAGGACCTCCACTATCATCCCCATCCCCAAGAAACCCAGGATCACAGGACTTAATGACTACGGACCTGTTGCTCTGAGTGCCTCATGCTTTCCCACCTCAAATCCATCACAGACCCTCTCCAGGACCCTCTGCAGTTTGCCTACAGAGCCAACAGGTCTGTAGACAACACAGTTAACATGGACCTCCACTTCATCCTCCAGCACATGGACTACTCAGGAACCAACGCCAGGATCTTCTTTGTGGATTTCAGCTCTGTTTTCAACACAATCATCCAGGCTTTGCTACAGGGCAATTTCTCCCAGCTAGGTTTGCTAGATTCCACCAGCAGGTGGATCATAGACATCCTGTTGTTGGGTCAAAATTATCCTATTACCCAAAAACACTTCTAGAAAAAGATACTCATATATTCAATTTGGAGACAGAAAAAAATAATACACCAGGCCAGTGGTCGAGGACAAAAGCAAGGGTCCAAGTTTATTCATTCCGTTCTACCATCCAAAATCCACTCGAATGAGGATTCTCAGACGAGATTCCAAAAAACCCCGATACGAGAGCTCTTTTTATACCTCCCCTTTTTAGAAATATCCCATAGTGTTTTGAAAAGTAGCTTATCGCGATTCCATAGTGTTTTGAAAAGAGCCTTATTCGAATACCATAGGGAATAGTAAACAATTTTTGAAACAAAACAATTCGAGGCCTTAATCACATGAGCGCACTTTGACCCACTTCTTTTTCTTCTAATGGGGCCTTTAGTGTTTTCTTACTATTAAGGTGTCTGAACCTTTCTACCTCATCATTGAGACAAGGTTTTTCTTCGTCTCTGATCTTATTAAGAGTACATTTATATTTGATGTACTTCTGATTTTATACTTCCTATTTATTCATGCTCCGTAGGTTTTTATATATGGTAGCAAAGGATTTTACTGTACTTCTTATTTAATAATATCGTCATTTAATATCTAACAATGTACCTAGCCTAATAACACACATTACATCTGAATATTCTCCTTTATTCTAGTTAGAGTTTTATTTTCATTCGTGTGTCTGTGGACTATGTTTATGATTTTTGCCTGCGCATTTGTCCTTGACTGTAGTAGTTGTTGACGCTTCTACATAGATGGATTATGTCACTTTCTCTGCCCTGGGCTTTACCCCCCAACCCCCCCTCCCCTTCCTTTTACACCTCGATATGATGTTCATGCTTGGTCAGTCTGTCTGTGACCCTTGTGTTTATTAAAAGTACTTTTCACCCACAACATTCCTCCCTTTGAGGCTTTAAAGCCTCACCAACTACCTCAATTAACGGGTATCTGTGGAGAAACTGGTTCTGCTTTACCCCATAACCATCCCCTACTAATTGTCGGATCGTTAATCTAACAAAGCCATATTGCCTGCAAACCTCCTCATCATCAAATGGGTCCCTTACTTTGACCACTTCCACACTACACTGTTTAGGATGGGCGCTGAGACTGGGAAAACATGTTTCTGACTCCCGGAGCATCAGTACTGGTCCCCCCAAGGCTATGTTCTTTCTCCTATGCTCTTCTCAGCTGCACATCCAGTCACCAGTTCATCAAACTACTGAAGTTTGCAGATGACACCACCCTCATTGGGCTCATCACTGAGGGAAATGAGTCTGCCTACAGGTGGGAAATTGAGCATCTGGCGACTTGGTGCAGTCAGGACTACCTGGAGCTCAATGCTGTGAAAACAGTGGAGATGGTGTTAGACTTCAGGAAGAACCCAGACCCACCTGCCACAATCATCCTGTGTGATTCATTGTCATCATCATCACCCAGAACCTCAAGTGGGAGCTTAACAACAGCTCTCTTATTTAAAAAAGTATACCAGAGGATGTACTTCCTGCAGCAGCTGAAGAAGTTCAACCTACCAAAGACAATGATGGTGCACTTCTACACTTCCATCATTGAGTCCACACTCACCTCCTCCATCACCATCTGGCATGCTGCTGCCACTGGCAAGGACAAGGACAGACTGCAGCATGTCATTCTTGCTGCTTAGAAGGTGATTGGCTGCAATCTGCCACCCCTTCATGACCTATACAGTTACAGGACCCTGAAGAAGGAAGTTAAGATTGTGACTGACCCCTCTCACCCTGGACACTTTTTGAGGCACTTCTTTCCAGCAGGAGGCTGTGGTCCATCAAGAACAAAACCTCACGCCACAAAAACAGTTTATTTCCATCCACAACTGCCCTCATTAACAAAACTCAGGACCCACCATGGTCTCTTATGTGTCTCCATAGACATCTCACATTAACAAACAACCCTGCATTGTTGTTTCATATGTGTTAAATTAATGCACACAACTCAAACTGCTATTCTGCACCTTTTTACCTCAAAGTGTGAGAATTTTCACTTGGCCACATCCTGCACTAATATACAGTTAATGTCTTTATTTTTATTTTCCTAAATTTTTATATTTTAATATTTACACTCATAGTTAAAATGACTTTATAGTTTTTAATGCTTCTGATTTTCATAATTTCCTCTCTTGTATATCTTATTATTTTATTTCTTGTATTCTACTGTTATTGTTATGCACCAGTACACCAAGACAAATTCATTGTACCTGTACACCCATAGCTCTTGACAATAAAGGTGATTCTGATTAGCCAGCTCACAGCTTGCAGTGATTGCATGTTTGGCGAATTTTTATTATATGAGCCTAGACTTGTCCACTGGTCAATTGTAGAGCTCTGTTTTTGTTCACTCTGACTTTTGGCTAGCTAACTAACCCAAGCCTTCCAGTTTGTTGCCATCATCTTTGTTTGTTGTGATGTGGAGCCATTCTGTGGAGGTGCAGTGATGTGTACATCACATCAATAGCCCAGGGAGCATTGGGCACAAGGCAGGATACACCCTGGATGGGGTGCCAATCTATCATAGGGCACAATAATTCACACACCCATTCATACACTATGGACATGCCACTCAGCCTACCATGCATGTCTTTGGACTGGGGGAGGAAACCGGAGTACTCGGCAGAAACCCCCGCAGCATGGGCAGAACATGCAAACTCCACACACACACACAGGGCCACGATGGGAGTCAAACCCCCAACCCTGAAGGCTGGGGGCAAATGTCCTATAAACAAATCCTTATGTCATAAATATAAACATGGTGGGGGAAAAAAAAAAAAAAACATAAAAAAAAATGAATGATAAAAGTATTGTTTTTTTTTAAATATTCAATAAATCAAGATATACTATATGCATAGAACATTATAATCTATAAGTGACACAAGCGATACAATGAATATTGTATTTTGTAGTGATTCTAGGTAGAAACCAATACCAGTCTGTGCAAAAATAAGCTTTTTATTTTAAATATTCATTTGGTGCAATCTGTCTAAAGGGGAAACCAAGATAGATCATGTTAGATCTTTATTTACACTGTGTCAGTGATTTCCCCCTCATGCCACATGTAGAAGTGCTCAGCATGCATACAGCCTGCAGCACCAAATTGCACAATTGCAAAATGCAAATGTGCATGTGTGACTGTGTGCGTGCTTGTGTTTGTTCCATTAGTATATCTGTAGTAGAATAGTTTTATAAAGTCTCTCTTGTTCTTAAAGATACGTGTCTTATTATTTGCAAAGTTGGTGGAAAATAAAGGTATCTCAATCTAAACAGCTATTTTTCCCTACACCAGGTTTGATAATCGCCTGTCCTCTTGCCTATGACGACTACAAATTTTCCCTCAAGTTTTTGATTTGTATGGCTGTCCTGTTTTATTTCTTTTTAACTGCCAATGCTGAAGTGTATAGACAGCAGCAGAGATGGCTGCAGTTGCAAAAGTGCTTTTATTAAATATAAATAAAAACAGGATGGAAAAACAAGTAAGCAAACTTGGGTGAGTATGAATGAGACAAAGAGTTTGACTGTTTGGATTCATAGTCTCTGTAATCAGTAACCTGGCTACAAAAGTGTGTACACCTCTAATACTAACTAATACTTCATTAAAAACATTTACCAACTCTGCACATCTTGTAATGTCAATTTTATTCCACTCCTTGCAAAAATGCTCCAATTTGATCAAAGGGTGTGGTGATTTCGTGTGCACAGCCCTCTTCAAGTAATTCCACAGGTTTTCAACAGGATCTGGGTGCTAAATGGGCCATTCTGAAACATTGATCCTCTTCTGAAGCCATTCCTTTGTTGAATAGGATTTGTGCTTTGGGCCATAATCATACTGGACAGTGACATTTTTCTTAATCTTTAGCTGTATAAAAGAGGCCTGCAGGTTTTGTGCCAAAATAGATTGGTATTTGGAGCTATCCATGCTTCCCTCTATGTTGACTTTAGCTCATGTTTCAGTTAAAGAGAACCACAACCATGCTTCACCATGGGTATGGCTTGAGTGATAAGCTGTCCTGTTTTTAAAGCAAAAATATCTTTTAGAATTATGCCCAAAAGTTTTTACTTTGGTGTCATCAGACCATAGTACATCTTGTCACATGGCTTTGGATGATTCAGGCAGGTTTGGATGATTTTTCTTTTTGAGAAGGGCTTCTGTTTGTCCACCCTACTCCATAGCCCAAACATGAAGAATAAAATATTGTAACATGCAGGGCATGACCAGTACTTGTCTGATATTCTTGCAGATCTGTAATGTCTTGGCAGCAACCCTGGTTAGATTTCATCTCGTCATTTAGTCAATTTTGGAGAAATGTCCTGTTCTTGGTAATGTTACTGTGGTGCCCCATTTTCTCCACTTGTTTTCATGGTGTTCCATAGTACATTTAATGTTTTGTAAATTCTTTCATAATTCATTACCTGATTGAGACATTTCAACAATGAGATCTCATACATGCTTTGTGAGCTCTTTGCAGACCACGGCTTCAGCAGATGGATGATTGAGAAAAGAGACTAAAGAAAATCTTACAGAAACAGCTGATTTTTATTTGGGGTTAATCTCCAGCTCCCCACACCACCACATTTTATATATATTTTTTTTTACATTTGTTGTTTACTTGAATTTTGTTGGCTAACAGTAAAAAAAAAAATAAAAAAAAGACCTGACATGATTTATCTTGGTTTATGTTTTTACATCTCAAGAACCTGCAATTTTAACAGGGGTGTATAGACTTTTTATACCCACTGTAAATACAAATGTGCATGTTCTTGAAAGGCCCAAGAATTTGTTAGAGAACACATTTAAACAAACAACATCATGAAGAACAAGAAGCTTTCTAAACAAATCTTGGAGATTTGAGTGATAAGCTGTTCTGGAATAGTGATAGTTCTGGAAAAGTGTCAAATGCGTATAAATAACCTTGCTGTGAAAACAGGGATTAGTGGCTAGGAATGATGTGAGGATTCCAAGGTAGGAAATTAATAGTCCATATATAGGAAATATATGGATACATTCAGGTAGCATAGTGGTTTGCATGTTTGCCTCACACCTTCAGGATTGAGGGCTTGATACCTGTCACGGCCCTGTATGTGCAGAGTTTGCATGTTCTCCCAGTGCTTTGGGAGTTTCCTCCCCCAGGCCAAAGACATGTATTGTTGGCTGATTTGTATGTCCAAAAAAAGTGTCTGTAGTGAATGAATGTGTGTTTGATTGTGCCTTGCGATAAATTGGCACCCTGTCTAGTGTGTCTCCCGCCTTGTGCCTATACCCCCTGGGATAGGCTCTAGGTTCCATGTGACCCTGTAAGGATAAGCAGTACAGAAAATGGCTTGATTGATATATTCACAGACAGTCTATTCTTAATTTCTTCATCTTTACAATGTCTAATCTCTGAGCTGTGCTGTATGCTTTCAGAGAACACTATACTCCTGAGACCTCGCCCATATACTTGTGTCCTCTCATGTGGACTTTTTGTTTTCATGCATGCCCTTTCACTTTTTTGAGCTACTCTAGCAATTCTTGCTCTACTATACAAAGGACATTCTGGTCTTTCTAGTGATATGTCATGTTATAGGCTTCGATGCTAGAAACAACTTCTTACACTGCATCCAAAATGGCCAGCATAGGAACAAGCACATTTTATGGAAAAAAGAGAGATAACTAAAATATTTTTTATTCTTTTTTTACTATGATTATCACATATATTCCTGTTTAGTAAAGTGTCAGAAATAATAAATTTAGTTCTGAAAGCAGTTAAATTGGTTGTGATTCAAAAAAAGCCTCTACTCTCATCCAAAAACAAACTCAAGTGTCTTCAGTTTGCCAGACACTACTGGAACTTTAAATGGGATCGGGTTCTATAGTCAGATGTAACCAAAATAGAGCTGTTTGTTAATAAACACCAGAGGTGGTTTTGGCGAACACAGATATGTAGCCATATGGAAAAGTACTTCAGGCCTACGGTTAAATATGGCGTTTTCTCTTTAATGTTTTGGGGCTGTTTTTCTGGACATTTTGTTTTGATACATGGCATAACAGACTATCAAATAATAAACAGATATTAAATGAAAACTTTACTGCCTCTGACAGAAAGCTTAAAATGGGCCATGGTTGGATCTTCCAGCAGGACAATCATCCACAATATACATCAAAATCAAGTTCCTGCCATGGCCATCTCAGTCCACAGACTTGAAACCCATGGTCTCAGAATGGTCTCAGATCCCTTGCCATGTATTCTCCAACCTCATCAGGCATTATAAGTACTGACTAAAAGGGTGACAATAATTGTTGCACACATATTTAGCAAATATATATATATATATATATATTTATAAACCTGTTTTGTTTGCGTGAGAGTATCCGTGAGAGTATTTTTGTGAATCATTTTAAGAAAAGATCAAAAGTTAAACAATAGACAATTTTCACAGCCTTTGTTGCTCATATTTACCAAGGGTGCCAATATTAGAGGAGCGCACTGTATAATGACTGCGTGTTTTATTTTAATAGAACATATGCTATCATCCTTGCAATAGAAAGCAAGAGAAGCAATCCTGAATGATAATTTCTTTTTTTATTTTTAGTTGAATTTATTCTTGGATTAATATCACTCTATCGCCATAATATTTGGTCTTTTCAAACTAAAATGGTCCTGTCTTCCACTCAGTGGACATGCTGTAAATTTTTAAATAAAAATAATTGTAGAATGTTTTTAAAACCCAAAATAGGTAGGAAATCAAACAAACAAACAAAAATATAGATGACACTTTTTTCCTTGGGGTTCAGGAGGCTAGAATGAAGTGAATTAATGGCAGACATGTATTGTACACCAATAAAGCCCCAGGTGTTTTACATCCAACCGAGGGGGATCTATGTTGACAGTCAGTAAAGGTCATAGAGACACTATCCCAGATGAGTGAAGAAAGGATAATATTCACGACTCACAACAACATGATGTCGTGCTTCCTCTTCAGAGACTTGAGATATGCAAGGATGTCAGAGGTCAGCACAATGCTTGAACATCGGGCCTTTGAGATGAACATGGCACTCAGGACCTACAGTCATGTCCAAAAGTTTCTGATCACTTTACATTTATAATATATAGTGTAGTGATCACAAACCTATAGTAACTATAGCACTACAGTGGAGGATTGCAAGAAAAAGTGAAAAATTGACATCTTTTCTTACTGGTACTTAGATTTTTTTTTTGGTTAAATGTAACAGTGCTGGGTGATTTTGCATTTTACTTACAGAATTCATTAACATTAACAAACCATACAATCCAGTATTAATTAAAATCGAAGTAATTAACAAAACAGTTTATGCGTCTATAAATTAATGTTTTAACCCTTGTTTATACCACAGACTATGTTCTACTCACACCCCCATAATTCATATTCTAAGCTTGACTTTTTTATCTCTAAACAATTTTTTTACATGCAGTTCAGAGCTGTTGTATTGACCCTATTGTTTTATTGGATCATGCATCAGTGCGTTTGTGTCACGCCTAGGTGACAGCGGGGAATTAGGCTGGATGCAATTGCAGTGTGAACTGGTTTTAATAAAAGAGAGGCAAGCAGTATAATCCAAAGGCATGATCCAAAAGAGTAATCAGCCACAGGCACAAGGTCAGGTGATGAGCAAGAAGCATAAACAGGGCTAGGCAGAAGACGAGGTCGTTGTCACGGAAAACGGGGTCGGTACACTACTCAGGAAACGGAACATAAACTAAGGCTAAAGGCTAATGCTAAAGGCTAATGCTAAAGGCTAATGCTAATGCTAAAGGCTAATGCTAAAGGCTAATGCTAAAGGCTATGACAAAGATCTAACATAGACGAGGGCTCTAGACGGGTTAGTGGAGAAACCCGTCTAGACCATACTGACTCGGACAAAACAAAACATGAAACTCAAAACAGGATGTAAACTCTGACTCGGCTCTGAAAATTCTCTAAACATACTCGAACACAAATACAAAGACATTCATACATTCATTTAATATTCCGCCCCCGAGTGCTCGCAGTTACGTGGTATAAATACACGCCGTATCATTGTGTGGGATTGCAAACAGCTGCGAGAACTTGGGACACGCGACAGCTACAACACATGGAAAACTGGGGAGGAGACATGACGACAACATAAACGTAAATAAAAGTCCACATGTTAGGAACTGTCAGTGCTCTCTGCTTTAGGCAGAGGTGCAGTACCTGCACCTGGCCACCAGGGGGAACCGTGACAGATCACCCCCCGGAGCACCACGAAAACACTCCCCCTGTTGGCGGTCCTGGCCCCCTGAGTGGAATGTCCCAAGCAGAACCCAATGACCGTGGCTAAGCGACGGTGTCCTCTTGCTGCCCCAGGAACCGAGGGAGTCCTTGCCGGGCAGCAGGTGGTTGGAACACTCCCTCTGGTGAAGAAGGTTGGGCTGCAGCCTCCGGCTGCTCAGGAACGCAGGACG